>JAFEMH010006948.1:0-107490 GCA_022495995.1 Adenophora triphylla var. japonica
GGAATCTCGCGGGGAGATGGCGAGATGGAGAATCTCGAGAAGGAATCTCACGGGGAGATGGCGAGATGCGGAATCTCGAAAAGGAGAGTCTCACGGAGGAGATAGCGAGATACGAGAATCTCGAAGGAATCTCACGAGGAGATGGCAGAGATGCGGAATCTCGGGAAGGAATCTCACGGGGAGATAGCGAGATCTGTAGAATCTCGGAAGGAATCTCACGGGGAGATAGCGAGATGCGAGAATCTCCGGAAAGGAATCTCACCCCGGGGAGATGGCGAGATGCGAGAATCTCGAAGGAATCTCACGAGGAGATAGCGAGATGCGGAAATCTCGAAAAGGAGTCTCACGGGGAGATAGCGAGATGCGGAATCTTCGGGAAGGGAATCTCGCGGGGAGATGGCGAGATGCGGAGATCTCGGAAAGATCTCATGGGGAGATAGCAGAGATGCAGAATCTCGGGAAGGAATCTCGCGAGGAGATAGCGAGATGCACGGAATCTCGGAAAGGAATCTCACGGGGAGATAGCGAGATCTTGAGAGAATCTCGGAAAAGGAGTCTCGCGGGAGATAGCGAGAGATCACGGCGGAATCTCGGGAAAGGAATCTCACGGGGAGATGAGCGAAGATGCGAAATCTTGGAAAGAATCTCACGGGGAGATAGCGAGATCTGCGGAATCTCGGAAAGGAATCTCACGAGGAGATGGCGAGATGCGGAAAATCTCGGGAAGGAGTCTCACGGGAGATAGCGAAGATGCAGAATCTCGGAAAGGAATCTCTACCTGGGAGATGGCGAGATGTGGAGATCTCAGGAAAGGAATCTCAGCGGGGGAGATAACGAGATGCGAGAATCTCGGAAAAGGAATCTCACGGGAGATGGCGAGATGCGAGAATCTCGGGAAGGAAGTCTCACGAGGAGATAGCGAGATGCGAGAATCTCGGAAAAGGGAATCTCACGGGAGATAGCCGAGATGCGGAATCTCGGGAAAGGAATCTCATGGGGAGATGATTCGGCGAGATGCGGAATCTCGGAATAGGAATCTCAGGGGAGATAGCGAGATGCGAAATCTCGGAAAAGGAGGAAGTCTCCACGGGGAGATAGCGAGATGCGGGAGATCTCAGGAAAGGAATCTCACGGGTAGATAGCGAGATGCGAAATCTCGGAAAAGGAATCTCCACAGGGTGAGATGACGAGAATGCGAAGATCTCGGGAAAAAAGAGGAATCTCAACGGGGAGATAAGCGAGATGCAGAATCTCGGAGAAGGAATCTCTGACGAGGAGATGGCGAGATGCGGAATCTCGGGAAGGAATCTCACGGGGAGATAGCGAGATGCGAGAATCTCGGGAAGGAATCTCACGGGGGAGATGGCGATATGCGGAATCTCAGGAAGGAATCTCACGGGGAGATAGCGAGATACAGAATCTCGGAAAGGAATCTCACGGGGAGATAGCGAGATGCAAATCTCCGAAGGAATCTCACGAGGAGATAGCGAGATGCAGAATCTCAGAAGGAATCTCACGGGGAGATAGCGAGATGTAGAATCTCGGAAAGGAATCTCACGGGGAGATAGCGAGATGCAGAATCTCAGGAAGGAATCTCACGGGGAGATAGCGAGATGCAGAATCTCGGAAAGGAATCTCACGGGGAGATAGCGAGATGCGGAATATCGGAAAGGAATCTCACGGAGAGATAGCGAGATGCGGAATCTCAGGAAGGAATCTCACGGGGAGATAGCGAGATGCGGAATCTCGGGAAGGAATCTCACGGAGAGATAGCGAGATGCGAAATCTCGAGAAGGAATCTTACGTGGAGATAGCGAGATGCGGAACCTCGGAAAGGAATCTCACGGGGAGATGGCGAGAAGCAGAATCTCGAAAAGGAATCTGCGGGAGATAGCGAGATGCAGAATCTCGGAAAGGAATCTCACGGGGAGATGGCAAGATGCAGAATCTCGGAAAGGAATCTCACGGGGAGATAGCGAGATGCAGAATCTCGGAAAGGAATCTCATGGGGAGATAGCGAGATGGAGAATCTCCGAAGGAATCTCACGGAGAGATAGCGAGATGCAGAATCTCGGAAAGAATCTCACGAGAAGATAGCGAAATCTGAGAATCTCGGAAAAGGAATCTCACGGGGAGATAGCGAGATGCGAAATCTCGTGAAGGAATCTCACGGGAAGATGGCAAGATGCGGAATCTCGGAAGGAATCTCACGGGGAGATAGCGAGATGCGAGAATCTCGGAAAGGAATATCACGGGAGATAGAGATGCGGAATCTCGGAAAGGAATCTCACGAGAGATAGCGAGATGCGAATCTCGGAAAGGAGTCTCATCGGGAGATAGCGAGATGCGGAATCTCAGGAATGAATCTCACGGGGAGATAGCGAGATGCGAAATCTCAGGAAGGAATCTTAGGAGGAGATAGCGAGATACAGAACCTCGAAAAGGAATCTCACGAGGAGATGGCGAGAAGCAAAATCTCGGAAAGGAGTCACGAGGGGAGATAATGAGATGCGGAATCTCGGAAAGGAATCTCACGGGGAGACGGCAAGATGCGGAATCTTGGAAAGGAATCTCACGGGGAGATAACGAGATGCGGATCTCGGAAAGGAATCTCACTGGGAGATAGCGAGATGGAGAATCTCGGAAAAGGAATCTCACTGGGAGATAGCGAGATGCGAATCTCGTAGGAATCTCACTGGGGAGATAGCGAGATGCGGAATCTCGGAAGGAATCTCACGGGGAGATGGCAAGATACGGAATCTCGGAAAGGAATCTCACGGGAGATAGCGAGATGCGGGAATCTCGTAAAGGAATCTCACTGGGGAGATAGCGAGATCGGGAATCTCGGAAAGGAATCTCACGGGGAGATAGCGAGATACATAATCTCGAAAAGGAGTCTCATGGGGAGGTTGCGAGACGCAAAATCTCGGAAAGGAATCTCACGAGGAGATAGCGCGATGCGAAATCTCGGGAAGGAATCTCACAAGGAGATGGCGAGATGCAGAATCTCAGGAAAGAATCTCACGGGGAGATAGCGAGATGCGAAATCTCGGGAATGAATCTCACGGGGAGATGAAGAGATGCAGATCTCGGGAAGGAATCTCACGGGGAGATAGCGAGATGCGGAATCTCGGGAATGAATCTCACGAGGAGATAGCGAGATGTGGAATCTCAAGAAGGAATCTCACGAGGAGATAGAGAGATACTGAATCTCGGGAAGGAATCTCATGGGGAGATGGCGAGATGTAGAATCTCGGGAAGGAATCTTATGGGGAGATAGCGAGATGCGGAATCTCGGGAAGGAATCTCACGGAGAGATAGCGAGATGCGAAATCTCGAGAAGGAATCTCACGGGGAGATAGCGAGATGTATAATCTCGAAAAGGAGTCTCACGGGGAGGTTGCGAGACGCAGAAACTCGGAAAGGAATCTCACGGGGAGATAGCGCGATGCGAAATATCGGGAAGGAATCTCACAAGGAGATGGCGAGATGCAGAATCTCAGGAAGGAATCTCACGGGGAGATAGCGAGATACGGAACCTCGGAAAGGAATCTCACAGGGAGATGGCGAGAAGCAGAATCTCGAAAAGGAGTCACACGGGGAGATAGCGAGATGCAGAATCTCGGAAAGGAATCTCACGGGGAGATGGCAAGATGCAGAATTTCGGAAAGGAATCTCACGGGGAGATAGCGAGATGCAGAATCTCGGAAAGGAATCTCACGGGGAGATAGCGAGATGGAGAATCTCCGAAGGAATCTCACGGAGAGATAGCGAGATGCAGAATCTCAGAAAGAATCTCACGAGGAGATAGCGAGAAGCAGAATCTCAAAAGGAATCTCACGGGGAGATAGCGAGATGCGGAATCTCGGGAAGGAATCTCACGGATAGATGGCAAGATGCGGAATCTCGGAAGGAATCTCATGGGGAGATAACAAGATGCAGAATCTCGGAAAGGAATATCACGGGGAGATAGAGAGATGCAGAATCTCAGAAGGAATCTCACGAGGAGATAGCGAGATGCAGAATCTCGAAAAGGAGTCTCACGGGGAGATAGCGAGATGCGGAATCTCAGGAATGAATCTCACGGGGAGATAGCGAGATGCGAAATCTCAGGAAGGAATCTTAGGAGGAGATAGCGAGATACGGAACCTCGGAAAGGAATCTCACGAGGAGATGGCGAGAAGCAAAATCTCGGAAAGGAGTCACGAGGGGAGATAGCGAGATGCAGAATCTCGGAAAGGAATCTCACGGGGAGATGGCAAGATGTGGAATCTTGGAAAGGAATCTCACGGGGAGATAACGAGATGCAGAATCTCCAAAAGGAATCTCACGGGGAGATAGCGAGATGGAGAATCTCAGAAGGAATCTCACGGGGAGATAGCGAGATGCAGAATCTCAGAAGGAATCTCACGGGGAGATAGCGAGATGCGGAATCTCGGGAATGATTCTCACGGGGAGATGGCAATATGCGGATTCTCGGAAAGGAATCTCACGGGGAGATAGCGAGATGCAGAATCTCAGAAAGGAATCTCACGGGGATATAGAGAGATGCAGAATCTCAGAAGGAATCTCACGGGGAGATAGCGAGATGCATAATCTCGAAAAGGAGTCTCATGGGGAGGTTGCGAGACGCAGAATCTCGGAAAGGAATCTCACGGGGAGATAGCGCGATGCGAAATATCGGGAAGGAATCTCACAAGGAGATGGCGAGATGCAGAATCTCAGGAAAGAATCTCACGGGGAGATAGCGAGATGCGAAATCTCGGGAATGAATCTCACGGGGAGATGACGAGATGCAGAATCTCGGGAAAGAATCTCTCGGGGAGATAGCGAGATGCGGAATCTCGGGAATGAATCTCACGAGGAGATAGCGAGATGTGGAATCTCAAGAAGGAATCTCACGAGGAGATAGAGAGATGCAGAATCTCGGGAAGGAATCTCATGGGGAGATGGCGAGATGTAGAATCTCGGGAAGGAATCTTATGGGGAGATAGCGAGATGCGGAATCTCGGGAAGGAATCTCACGGAGAGATAGCGAGATGCGAAATCTCAAGAAGGAATCTCACGGGGAGATAGCGAGATGCGGAATATCGGAAAGGAATCTCACGAAGAGATAGCGAGATGCGGAATCTCAGGAAGGAATCTCACGGGGAGATAGAGAGATGCGAAATATCGGGAAGGAATCTCATGGGGAGATGGCGAGATGCGAAATCTCGGAAAGGAATCTCACAGGGATATAACGAGATGTAGAATCTTAGGAAGGAATCTCACGGGGAGATAGCGAGATGCGAAATCTCGGGAAGGAATCTTACGGGGAGATAGCGAGATGCGGAACCTCAGAAAGGAGTCACACAGGGAGATAGCGAGATGCAGAATCTCGGAAAGGAATCTCATGAGGATGAGATGGCAAGATACGAAATCTCGAAAAAGAATCTCACGGGGAGATAGCGAGATGGAGAATCTCCGAAGGAATCTCACGGAGAGATAGCGAGATGAAGAATCTCGGAAGGAATCTCACGGGGAGATAGCGAGAAGCAGAATCTCAGAAGGAATCTCACGGGGAGAAAGCCAGATGCGAAATCTCGGGAAGGAATCTCACGGGGAGATGGCAAGATGCGGAATCTCGGAAAGGAATCTCACGGGGAGATAGCGAGATGCAGAATCTCAGAAAGGAATCTCACGGGGAGATAGAGAGATGCAGAATCTCAGAAGGAATCTCACGGGGAGATAGCGAGATTAGAATCTCGAAAAGGAGTTTCATGGGGAGGTTCCGAGACGCAGAATCTCGGAAAGGAATCTCACGGGGAGATAGCGAGATGCGAAATCTCGGGAAGGAATCTCACGAGGAGATGGCAAGATGCAAAATCTCGGGAAGGAATCTCTCACGGAGATAGCGAGATACGGAATCTCGGGAATGAATCTCACGGGGAGATAGCGAGATGCAAAATCTCGAGAAGGAATCTTACGTGGAGATAGCGAGATACGGAACCTCGGAAAGGAATCTCACGGGGAGATGGCGAGAAGCAGAATCTCGAAAAGGAGTCACACGAGGAGATAGCGAGATGCAGAATCTCGGAAAGGAATCTCACGGGGAGATGGCAAGATGCAGAATTTCGGAAAGGAATCTCACGGGGAGATAGCGAGATTCAGAATCTCGAAAAGGAATCTCACGGGGAGATAGCGAGATGGAGAATCTCCGAAGGAATCTCACAGAAAGATAGCGAGATTCAGAATCTCAGAAAGAATCTCACGAGGAGATAGCGAGAAGCAGAATCTCAAAAGGAATCTCACGGGGAGATAGCGAGATGCGGAATCTTGGGAAGGATCTCACGGGGAGATGGCAAGATGCGGAATCTCGGAAAGGAATCTCACGGGGAGATAGCGAGATGCAGAATCTCGAAAAGGAATCACACGGGGAGATAGAGAGATGCAGAATCTCGAAAGGAATCTCTCAGGGAGATAGTGAGATGAGAATCTCGAAAAGGAGTCTCATGGGGAGGTTGCGAGATGCAGAATCTCGGAAAGGTATCTCACGGGGAGATAGCGAGATGCAAAATCTCGGAAAGGAAACTCACGGGTGGATGGCGAGATGCAGAATCTCAGGAAGGAATCTCACGGGGAGATAGCGAGATGCGAAATCTCGGGAATGAATCTCACGGGGAGATGGCGAGATGCAGAATCTCGGGAAGGAATCTCACGGGGAGATAGCGAGATGCAGAATCTCGGGAATGAATCTCATGGGGAGATAGCGAGATGCAGAATCTCGGGTATGAATCTCACGGGGAGATGGCGAGATGCAGAATCTCGGGAAGGAATCTCACGGGGAGATAGCAAGATGCGGAATCTCAGGAATGAACCTCACGGGGAGATAGCAAGATGCGAAATCTCGGGAAGGAATCTTACGAGGAGCTAGCGAGATACGGAACCTCGAAAAGAAATCTCACGGGGAGATGGCGAGAAGCAAAATCTCAGAAAGGAGTCACGAGGGGAGATAGCGAGATGCAGATTCTCGGAAAGGAATCTCACGGGGAGATAGCGAGATGCGAAATATCGGGAAGGAATCTCACGGGGAGATGGCGAGATGCAGAATCTCAGGAAGGAATCTCACGGGGAGATAGCGAGATGCGAAATCTCGGGAAGGAATCTCACGGGGAGATGGCGAGATGCAGAATCTCAGGAAGGAATCTCACGGGGAGATAGCGAGATGCGAAATCTCGGGAATGAATCTCACGGGGAGATGGCGAGATGCAGAATCTTGGGAAGGAATCTCACGGGGAGATATAGAGATGCGGAATCTCAGGAATGAACCTCACGGGGAGATAGCTAGATGCGAAATCTCGGGAAGGAATCTTACGAGGAGATAGCAAGATACGGAACCTCGAAAAGGAATCTCACGGGGAGATGGCGAGAAGCAAAATCTCGGAAAAGAGTCACGAGGGGAGATAGCGAGATGTAGAATCTCGGAAAGGAATCTCACGGGGAGAAGGCAAGATGCGGAATCTTGTAAAGGAATCTCACGGGCAGATAACGAGATGCAGAATCTCGAAAAGGAATCTCACGGGGAGATAGCGATATGCAGAATCTCAGAAGGAATCTCACGGGGAGATAGCGAGATGCGGAATCTCGGGAATGATTCTCACGGGGATATGGCAATATGCGGAATCTCGGAAAGGAATCTCACGGGGAGATAGCGAGATGCAGAATCTCAGAAAGGAATCTCACGGGGATATAGAGAGATGCAGAATCTCAGAAGGAATCTCACGGGGAGATAGCGAGATGCATAATCTCGAAAAGGAGTCTCACGGGGAGGTTGCGAGACGCAGAATCTCGGAAAGGAAACTCACGGGGAGATAGCGCGATGTGAAATCTAGGGAAGGAATCTCACAAGGAGATGGCGAGATGCAGAATCTCAGGAAGGAATCTCACGGGGAGATAGCGAGATGCGAAATCTCGGGAATGAATCTCACGGGGAGATGGCGAGATGCAGAATCTCGGGAAGGAATCTCACGGGGAGATAGCGAGATGCGGAATCTCGGGAATGAATCTCACGGGGAGATAGCGAGATGTGGAATCTCAAGAAGGAATCTCACGGGGAGATAGAGAGATGCAGAATCTCGGGAAGGAATCTCATGGGGAGATGGCGAGATGTAGAATCTCCGGAAGGAATCTTACGGGGAGATAGCGAGATGCGGAATCTCGAGAAGGAACTCACGGAGAGATAGCGAGATGCGGAATCTCAGGAAGGAATCTCACAGGGAGATAGAGAGATGCAAAATCTTGGGAAGGAATCTCATGGGGAGATGGCGAGATGCGAAATCTCGGAAAGGAATCTCACGAGGATATAGCGAGATGTAGAATCTTAGGAAGGAATCTCACGGAGAGATAGCGAGATGCGAAATCTCGGGAAGGAATCTTACGGGGAGATAGCGAGATGCGGAATTTCAGGAATGAACCTCACGGGGAGATAGCGAGATGCGAAATCTCGGGAAGGAATCTTACGAGGAGATAGCGAGATACGGAACCTCAAAAAGGAATCTCACGGGGAGATGGCGAGAAGCAAAATCTCGGAAAGGAGTCACGAGGGGAGATAGCGAGATGCAGAATCTCGGAAAGGAATCTCACGGGGAGATGGCAAGATGCGGAATCTCAGAAAGGAATCTCACGGGGAGATAACGAGATGCAGAATCTCGAAAAGGAATTTCACGGGGAGATAGCGAGATGGAGAATCTCCGAAGGAATCTCACGGGGAGATAACGAAATGTAGAATCTCAGAAGGAATCTCACGGGGAGATAGCGAGATGCGGAATCTCGGGAATGATTCTCACGGGGATATGGCAATATGCGGAATCTCGGAAAGGAATCTCACGGGGAGATAGCGAGATGCAGAATCTCAGTAAGGAATCTCACGGGGAGATAGAGAGATGCAGAATCTCAGAAGGAATCTCACGGGGAGATAGCGAGATGTATAATCTCGAAAAGGAGTCTCACGGGGAGGTTGCGAGACGCAGAATCTCGGAAAGGAATCTCATGGGGAAATAGCGCGATGTGAAATCTAGGGAAGGAATCTCACAAGGAGATGGCGAGATGCAGAATCTCAGGAAGGAATCTCACGGGGAGATAGCGAGATGCGAAATCTCAGGAATGAATCTCACGGGGAGATGGTGAGATGCAGAATCTCGGGAAGGAATCTCACGGGGAGATAGCGAGATGCGGAATCTCGGGAATGAATCTCACGGGGAGATAGCGAGATGTGGAATCTCAAGAAGGAATCTTATGGGGAGATAGAGAGATGCAGAATCTCGAGAAGGAATCTCATGGGGAGATGGAGAGATGTAGAATCTCGAGAAGGAATCTTACGTGGAGATAGCGAGATGCGGAATCTCGGGAAGGAATCTCACGGGGAGATAGCGAGATGCAAAATCTCGAGAAGGAATCTCACGGGGAGATAGCGAGATGCGGAATATCGGAAAGGAATCTCACGGAGAGATAGCGAGATGCGGAATCTCAGGAAGGAATCTCACGGGGAGATAGAGAGATGCGAAATCTCGGGAAGGAATCTCATGGGGAGATGGCAAGATGCGAAATCTAGGAAAGGAATCTCACGGGGATATAGAGAGATGTAGAATCTTAGGAAGGAATCTCACGGGGAGATAGCGAGATGCGAAATATCGGGAAGGAATCTTACGGGGAGATAGCGAGATGCGGAACCTCAGAAAGGAGTCACACAGGGAGATAGCGAGATGCAAAATCTCGGAAAGGAATCTCACGGGGAGATGGCAAGATGCGGAATCTCGAAGAGGAATCTTACGGGGAGATAGGGAGATACAGAATCTCGAAAAGGAATCTCATGGGGAGATAGCGAGATGGAGAATCTCTGTAGGAATCTCACAGGGAGATAGCGAGATGAAGAATCTCGGAAGGAATCTCATGGGGAGATAGCGAGAAGCAGAATCTCGGAAGGAATCTCACGGGGAGATAGCAAGATGCGAAATCTCGGGAAGGAATCTCACGGGGAGATGGCAAGATGCGGAATCTCGAAAAGGAATCTCATGGGGAGATAACAAGATGCAGAATCTCGGAAAGGAATCTCACGGGGAGATAGAGAGATGCAGAATCTCAAAAGGAATCTCACTTGGAGATAGCGAGATGCAGAATCTCGAAAAGGAGTCTCACGGGGAGGTTGCGAGATGCAGAATCTCTGAAAGGAATCTCACGGGGAGATAGCGCGATGCGAAATCTCGGGAAGGAATCTCACGGGGAGATGGCGAGATGCAGAATCTCAGGAAGGAATCTCACGGGGAGATAGCGAGATGCGAAATCTCGGGAATGAATCTCACGGGGAGATGGCGAGATGCAGAATCTCGGGAAGGAATCTCACGGGGAGCTAGGAGATGCGGAATCTCGGGAATGAATCTCATGGGGAGATAGCGAGATGCGGAATCTCAGGAAGGAATCTCACGGGGAGATAGAGAGATGCAGAATCTCGGGAAGGAATCTCACGGGGAGATGGCGAGATGCAGAATCTCGAGAAGGAATCTCACGGGGAGATAGCGAGATGCAGAATCTCGGGAAGAAATCTCACGGGGAGATAGCGAAATGCAAAATCTCGAGAAAGAATCTCGCGGGGATATAGCGAGATGCGGAATCTCGGGAAGGAATCTCACGAGGAGATAGCGAGATGCGGAATCTCGGGAGGGAATCTCACGGGGATATAGCGAGATGCGAAATCTCGGGAATGAATCTTATGGGGAGATAGCGAGATGTGAAATCTCGGGAAGGAATCTCATGGGGAGATGGCGAGATGCGGAATCTCAGAAAAGAATCTCACGGGGAGATGGCGAGATACGGAATCTCGGGTAGGAATCTCACGGGGAGATAGCGAGATGCAGAATCTCAGGGATAAATCTCACGGGGAGATAGCGAGATGCGAAATCTCGGGAAGGAATCTTACGCGGAGATAGCGAGATACGGAACATCGAAAAGGAATCTCACGGGGAGATGGCGAGAAGCAAAATCTCGAAAGGAATCTCACGGGGAGATAGCAAGATGCAGAATCTCAGAAAGGAGTCTCACTGGGAGATAGCGGGATGCATAATCTCAGAAAGGAATCTCACAGGGAGATAGCGAGATGTAGAATCTTGTAAGGAATCTCACGAGGAGATAGCGAGATGCGGAATCTCGGAAAGGAGTCTCACGGGGAGATAGCGAGATGCGATACTCGTAAAGGAATCTTACAGGGAGATGGCGAGATACAGAATCTCGAAAAGGAGTCTCACGGGGAGATAGCGAGATGCAGAATCTCGGAAAGGAATCTCACGGGGAGATGGTAAGATGCGGAATCTCGGAAAGGAATCTCATGGGGAGATAGCGAGATGCAGAATCTCGGGAATGAATCTCACGGGGAGGTAGCGAGATGCGAAATCTCGATAAGGAATCCCACGGGGAGATGGTGAGATTCAGATGTAGAATCTCAGGAAGGAATCTCACGGGGAGATAGTGAGATGCGAAATCTCGGAAATGAATCTCACGGGGAGATAGCGAGATGCGAAATCTCAGGAAGGAATCTCACGGGGAGATAGCGAGATGCGAAATCTCGGGAATGAATCTCATGGGGAGATGATGGGATAGGCCTAACGAGGTCGGGTATCCTTTTTGAACGGGTATTTATGCTGAACATTGGTGGCAACTGGTCCAGGTAGTGTAGTGATGTCGAGGAATGCTCCTCCTATCGGATTAAACCTGAGTCCTCTGAAACACCGGAGGTTTTGTGCCAGCTTTCCCATCTTTTCTGTAGTCTATGTACTGACTTCTTTCTTATCTTCATCACTTCTGCTGTCGGTTCCCTCAGTTCTGTTGTCGGTTCCTTTGACGAAGTAGCGAGCGAGGTCGAAGCTGCAAGGTCAGAGGTTGGGGTGCCGTAGGAGGTTCCCCTTTTGCGGGCTGCTGCTTTGGTGCTGGTGGGCCTCTTTTTTTTCCTGATGTCAGCTGGTGTTGGCATATAACCGAGCCTCTGGACTGTAGTGTGGTCCTTGACTTTGATGACTTGGTGTTAGCCTTGTAACCTTTTTTCGAGCCCCAGTCCTGGGATGAAGTTCATGAGTTTCATCATCTTTATGGTAGGAGGGATTTTGTCCCATAATAGTGGAAGGTCCATGCTGCATCTTTGGATCTTGGAGGTCTCCAAGGTGAACCCAGTTAATGCCATATCGTCATCATGCTTGATCTATAGACACTGGAATGCCGTTGTCCGGTCCCCTCTCGTGGTGACGCCGGTCGCCGTTCGTTGTCAGCTCATTTCCTTGTATGAACTCGATACATTAGTGAAGGGTGGATGCCACGCCGTACATTTGATGCAGCCAGGGTCATCTCAGGATGGATGTGAAAGTGATAGGAATGTCCAACACATGAAATTCGATGGGGATCATCTGCTTGCCAAACCAAATATTTAGAGTAGCAACCCCGAGAACTGTGCGGGAAGTAGAATCGTAGGCCTTGACACTGTGGACTGAAGGCTTCAAATATGTGGGCTTGATGTCAACCAGGTCCATCATCTTGACGGGGAAGACATTCGTTCTGGAGTCTGGTGATGCAAAGCGGCTCATTGTGGTCAACTCCAAATCTTGGCAGGTCCAAATCTGTGAGGGTGATGATGTTTCCATAGTGGATGTTGTCCATCATCTGGATTACTTCTTCTGGAGTTGCGTCCATGGGGACCATGGTTCGGGCCAAACTTTCCTCTAGCTTGAGCTTTTGAGGGTATGAAGATGTGAGCAGGGACCGCAGGGAAATGTTTGTCTGGGTCTGCTTGAGCTGAGTGAGGATCGGGTCCTCCAACATTTGAGAGGTAGAGGTTTTGGTGGTGCCTCCAGATTGCATTGAGGTTTGATAAGTTGAACTTTGGCTGATCCTTCTGGGGATTATGCTTCTTGCTGGCAGTAAGGTTGCCGAGATTGGAGACTTTCTTGTGTCCTGATGCCTGAACTGTGGTATTAGCAGGACATTTCGGCTTTCCCACCCCTGTAGGTTCTGAAGCTGTGCTATTTGAAGGAAGGGAAGACTTGCTGGAGAAAACTGCCCTTGCATGCTACCGTTGCCCAGAGGTGTCATGAGGATTCAGATTCTGATATGTCGAAGTTGTATCTGAGAAGCCCCAATTCTGGTTAAAACCACAATGTCGGAAGATGCTTCTGACAAGCCCCAGAAATCGGAACTCAAAGTAAACCCTTGGGATGAAAAAACTTTCTTCGTGTGGCAAAGCCCCAGTCTGAAGAAATGACTTGGTGAAGCCCCAGTTTGAAGGAATCGTTGGACATCTGTGGGGATTCTAGAGTGAATCTGATGCAGACCCAATCTGAGTTGAACCTCATGTGGCTTGAAGAGGCAACCGTCCTTGATTTTTTTTTCCGATTGGTCAACCAAAGTGTATAAGAGGAAGGGCTTGTAATGTATACGCGCAAGGACGTATTTTTAGAGAAGTGGGAACGAATCTCGATTTTATGTGGATGCCTAGTTTAATGCAGGCACCAGAACTCACTTTGGGTTTGACACTTTTGAGAGAGTATGAGCGTAGAGAGGTTTGGAGAAGTGTATGGAAGCTCTTGCTGACAGAAAGACAGTGTTTAGCTCTATTTTTCCTATTATCGTAGAAAAAGAAGACTTGTCTAGACATCTGAAAACATGTTTTATTCACAATGATCACAAGATTGCTTTAAACCCTTTGTTAATGTTAAGGTTGTTCAACCATTAATCCCGATATGAACAAATGTCTTGATTAACCATGAGAAGAAAGTCAACTGATGTCGCGAATCAAAGTTGGTTGTGTGTGAAAGAAAGGTCTATGTATAGGGGAGGTCATTGATGAGACCGGGTTTATGGGATTTGTATGTGTTTATGACCAAACCATTTATGGTTGCCTACGTTCCCGTCAGTGTAAGGAGCTCAGGTCACTGTAGTTATGGCCGAACTGTGTTTTGGCTTTGGGAATAGGGTATGAACATTTGTGGTCCTTTTGGTGAAAAGGCTCGGATGGGATGTTTGGATGATGAGGTACGGGCCTCGAGGTGATTCCTTGACAAGTCGTTGTTGACGACTTTTTCCGTGATTCCATTGCTTCTTGATCAGCGTCTTTCATCGGGGGAGAAAGAATTCGAATGTAGCGTAAGGGCTTATGATGTGTTTTTGCCTTTGCTTTGACCGCTCCATTGTTATCGACAACCTCCATTCTTCGAGCTTTAACTTTGTTTGCCCATTTGTCAAGCTTTTGATTGGCGGTGCTGGGTCCTTGGCCTGACTTTTTTTTTTGAAGTTCTTGTTTGAACTTTTCTCTCTCTTTTTCTTTTTTTTTTTTGAAGTTCTTGTTTGAACTTTTCTCTCCTTTTTTTTTTTTTTTGGAAGTTCTTGTTTGAACTTTTCTCTCTTTTTTTTTCTTTTTTTTTTTTTTTTTGAAGTTCTTGTTTGAACTTTTATCTCTTTTTTTTTTTGAAGTTCTTGAGGACGAAGACAAGCTCCTGCTTGAACTTTCTCGATGCGCACGAGGGCGAAGGTGAGCTCTGAGGTTGTTGTCGACATGTGGTCAATCTTTTGGTGTTGAGTGACCTTTTGTGGTTCCTTGATATTGCCGCCGTCTTTGACTTGGTCAAGGTGATGGTGGGGACATGTTTGGGGAAGTGTATGGCTTGATGGA
The DNA here is from genome assembly GCA_022495995.1 of Adenophora triphylla var. japonica. Taxonomy (NCBI): domain Eukaryota; kingdom Viridiplantae; phylum Streptophyta; class Magnoliopsida; order Asterales; family Campanulaceae; genus Adenophora; species Adenophora triphylla. The sequence goes on from JAFEMH010006948.1 coordinate 14,684, forward strand.
GACCTTTGTGAGGTGAGGAAAGTGTATGGGGAGGGCACCAATTGACTTTCTCACACTGATTAATTAGAACATAGTTATTTCCAGAGATTATTTGTTGAGCAATGCAAGTGATCATTTAGGATATAACCATTTCATTAGATGTAATGTAAGTGTGCAAATAATGTCTCAAGTCTAGCAAGAAGAGAAAAAGACACTTATTTATAGAAAATTTAAGATTAACTACAATGTCCGAGGCGGACTTGATTGAACGAGGAAAGTACTAGAACCTATGAAGGTTGACCAAAAGACAATTGACAGATCTCTAGGATAGGTAGCCCCTACTCTAGCTGCTCTTTTGTTGATGAACTTCCAGGATGCTCAAGCTTTCCGTCTTCTATTAGATCTTGAATTACGTATCGCAACCCCAAGCAGTTGTAAGTTGTGTGCCCATGGTACTCGTGGAAGGCGCAATACTTGCTTCTGTCAGCCTTGGCTATGGGATTCTTTGGCTTGTAGTCCACCACCGGTTTGAGTAGGTCTTCTTTGATCAGTTTCTCCAACATCTTGCTTAGAGGCATGTCTAGTTTGTCGAGACGATGGGAAAGCTGTCTCCTGAAAGAGTCGTTGCCTTGCAGGGCTGTGCTACCGTTGCTTGACTGATGTCCTGATGGATGTAGTTGATAGTGGTGTCTTTTCCTTTGCCGGGGGCCGATGCAGGGTTGAATGCAGTTGCTGCTCTGTACTGGTAAGATGGCTCTGTGCTCGGGGCCTGCTTTTCATTCAGGTCCTTCTCAAACTAGGAACCCGTGTTGGCCATGGCTCGAAGATCAAGGCAGAAGCGATGACTGACTGATGTTTTTACTGATGGCTTCAAACGTGACATGAGGATTCTCATTTGTTCATCCTCGGGCAGTGATTTCAGGATTTCAGAAAGATTCTAGCTCTGTTCCTTGCAAGGTTCTCCCGTAGTTTCGTCTGCCTTTTGTTCTGCTGGCATAACCACATGCGGGTCAATAGAAACCTCTGGGCCGCTGGAATCTGTAACCAAAGGTCCATTGGCGGAGGGAACCATGATATGGGATTGGACAAACGGGCTTTGAGGGAACGGAGTATAATTTAGTGGATACTGTGAAAATTGAGGGATTTGAGGCCATAAAGTAGCTACAGGTTTTCCGAAGTAATGGGTCGGAAAAGTTATGTGGGGGGAAACCTGGTGAATGATGGGCATATTGAGAGAAGGAAGTGAACACGGGAGGATTTTGATGGATATTGGGATCTGTTTGAGATGGTCCAGCGCTGCGCTGGTTGCATTGAGTGAAAGGGGTAGTACTGGCTTGGCCGTATATGACAGGGGTGCTTTGAGAGGTGGCAATATGAAGCCCTGGTCGGCTGTTTCCTTGGATTGAAGGATTTCCGGATTTCAAAGGCAGAGGACCCTGGTTGAAGGTTTGGGGAGCTGATCGTGAAGGATCGTCGTCCTCAATTAGGACGAAAGTACCATCTCGCTGGGGGATAGCTAATATACCTCGCTCATTCAGAAGCTGTACCATAAAATTCTGCTGATCCTTTTTCTATTTCTTGTGAACCTCACAAGCCCGGATGGCTTCTTCCAGTGTCATAACTGTTACTGGTGGCGGGGTTCCATTCCCGTCACGATTTATCGATGAGTTTGACATGTCGGAGAGTCTGGCTGAAGGAACTGAGGGAACCGAAGAACTGTCTGATGCTGCTATAACTGTAATTCTGGCGAGGCGCTGACTCGAAATTCTGAACCACTGTTTCATTGCTGCAGGGAACGAGAGGTATGGCTTAATTTTCGGAAGGGGTACTTGGCTCAAGGCTTTTAGGCTCGTGCAACATGCATTTACTGCTTAAGTCTACTTTAAAACACGTTTTCTTCTGATCCTAACTGATTGGAAAAGATTGGACCTTGAAAGGTCGAGATCAAAAATTGGACCATGCAAGGTCAAGATTTAAAGTTTTGACCGTGAAAGGTCGGGATTAAATATTTGAGATCGGACCGCGAAGGTCTCGATTGGAGATCGGAGATCGGACCGCGAAGGTCGGGATTAACTTTTGAGATCGAACCGCGAAGGTCTCGATTGGAGATCGAAGATCGGTCCGCGAAGGTCGGGATCGACTATTTGAGATCGGACCGTGAAGGTCTCGATTGGAGATCGGAGATCGGACCGCGAAGCTCGGGATCGACTATTTGAGATCAGACTGTGAGGGTCTCAATTGGAGATCAGAGATCGGACCGCGAAGGTCGGGATCGACTATTTGAGATCGGACCGCGAAGGTCGGGATCGACTATTTGAGATCGGAGATCGGACCGCGAAGGTCGGGATCGACTATTTGAGATCAGACCGCGAAGGTCTCGATTGGAGATCGGAGATCGAACCGCGAAGGTCGGGATGGACTATTTGAGATCGGACAGCGAAGGTCTCGATTAGAGATCGGAGATCGGACCCCGAAGGTCGGGATTAACTTTTGAGATCAGACCGCGAAGATCTCGATTGGAGATCGGAGATCGGACCGCGAAGGTCGGGATCAACTATTTCAGATCGGACCGCGAAGATCTCGATTGGAGATCGGAGATCGGACAGCGAAGGTCGGGATCGACTATTTGAGATCGGACCGCGAAGGTCTCGATTGGAGATCGGAGATCGGACCGTGAGGGTCGGGATCGACTTTTTTTTTGAGATCGGACCGCGAAGGTCTCGATAGGAGAGTGGAGATCGGACCCGCGAAGGTCGGGATTAACTTTTGAGATCGGACCGCGAAGGTCTCGATTGGAGATCGGAGATCGGACCGTGAAAGGTCTCGATTGACTATTTGAGATGGGACCGCGAAGGTCTCGATTGGAGATCGGACTGCGAAGGTCGGGTTCGATTTTTTTGAGATTGGACCGCGAAGGTCTCGATTGGAGATCGGAGATCGAACCGCGAAGGTCGGGATCGACTATTTGAGATCGGACCGCGAAGTTCTCGATTGGAGATCGGAGATCGGACCGCAAAGGTCGGGATTGACTATTTGAGATCGGACCGCGAAGGTCTCGATTGGAGATCGGAGATCGGACCGCGTAGGTCGGGATCGACTATTTGAGATCGGACCGCGAAGGTCTCGATTGGAGATCGGAGATCGGACCGCGAAGGTCGAGATCGACTTTTTGAGATCGGACCGCGAAGGTCTCGATTGGAGATCGGAAATCGGATCGCGAAGGTCGGGATCGACTATTTAAGATCGGACCGCGAAGGTCTTGATTGGAGATCGGAGATCGAACCGCGAAGGGTCTCGATTTGAGATTTGCAATCGGACCGTGAGGGTCTCGATTGGGGATTGGACCGCGAAGGTCACGATATGAGATTTGAAATCAGACCGTGAGGGTCTCGATTGGGGATTGGACCACGAAGGTCACGACTTGAGATTTGAAATCGGACCGTGAGGGTCTTGATTGAGGATTGGACCGCTAAGGTCGCGACTTGAGATTTGAAATCGGACCGTGAGGGTCTCGATTGAGGGTTGGACCGCGAAGGTCGCAATTTGAGATTTGAAATCGGACCGTGAGGGTCGCGATTGAGGTTTGGACCGCGAAGGTCGAGATTTGAGATTTAAAATCGGACCGTGAGGGTCTCGATTGAGGGCTGGACCGCGAAGGTCGAGAGTTGAGATTTGAAATCAGACCGTGAGGGTCGTGATTGAGGATTGGTCCGCGAAGGTCGAGATTTGAGATTTAAAATCGGACCGTGAGGGTCTCGATTGAGGGCTGGACCACGAAGGTCGAGATTTGAGATTTGAAATCAAACCATGAGGGTCTCGATTGAGGGTTGGATCGCGAAGGTCGAGATTTGAGATTTGAAATCGGACCGTGAGGGTCGCGATTGAGGGCTGGACCGCGAAGGTCGAGATTTGAGATTTGAAATCGGACCGTGAGGGTCTCGATTGAGGGTTGGACCGCGAAGGTCGAGATTTGAGATTTGAAATCGGACCGTGAGGGTCGCGATTGAGGATTGGACCGCGAAGGTCGAGATTTGAGATTTGAAATCGGACCGTGAGGGTCTCGATTGAGGGTTGGACCGCGAAGGTCGAGATTTAATATTTGAAATCGGACCGTGAGGGTCTCGATTGAGGGTTGGACCGTGAAGGTCGAGATTTGAGATTTGAAATCGGACCGTGAGGGTCTCGAGTGAGGGTTGGACTGCGAGGGGTGGAGATATGAGATATCGGACCAAGAAAGGTCGCGATTGAGAGTTGGACCGCTAGGGGTCAAGATATGAGATATCGAACCAAGAAAGGACGCGATTGAGAGTTGGACCACGAGGGGTCGAGATATAAGATATCGGACCAATAAATGTCGCGATTTAGAGTTGGACCGCGAGGGGTCGAGATATGAGATATCGGACCAAGAAAGGTCGCGATTGAGAGTTGGACCGCGAGGGGTCGAGATATGGGATATCGGACCAAGAAAGGTCGCGATTGAGAGTTGGACCGCGAAGGTCACTATTTGAAAGATTCCCGAGATGGGACCATGCAATTTTTATTCTATTAAATGTTTAAGTTTACTGAAAACACGTTTTTCTCAGAGTCCTAAATGGTTGGAAAAGATTGCTCTTCTTTTTCGCAACTAACCTAGGGCTTGGATCAGTGGATCTCGTCACTACGTTTATAAGCCCCTCATTTTTCACCTGTAAATCGTCTTCCCTGGATGGACAATCCCGAGCGAGGGTCCTATAAGGCAAGCGAGTTCCACCGATAAAGGAAAAAGTGAACTTAAGGCTAGCTGTTCATGTAAACTTTCAACGTATGTGACATGCGAGCCACGGTCGAAGTCAACATCCTTAAGTTAAGGCAGAAATCGTGCCGAAATTTTGGCATGACCTCTCTTAACTCGCTTGTGCGAGGGGCCTTAGCATTTGGCGTTGGCCAAGTTGTGGCTGGCACGGTACATACGTTGAGGGTTTGGTGACACGGTGTCACATTGAACCTTCGGGTATGTTTTTTTTGGCATGGCTCCGCATTAAAGTCAAGGCTGAAAAGCTAAGACTTCGGTTCGGGAACGACCTTCAGTCTCAACTTTTAAGTTTGACTCGTGAGGGAGACCGGTGCAAAAAACATACACTTGGGCTTTATGACACGTATTAAGCCAAAAACCAACCGGGGTCTTGGACAAAGTGTGACACAAAGAGTGCATGGCTTACACGGGCTAGGATGAGCTGTTTGGGACGACCCCGTGTGCGCTCGAAAGGTGTCTGGCAGACCAATCGAGCTGCAACTGAACGGCCATCCCGGGTTACGGGTCGTAGTGTGCAGTGTACCGAGGCAGCAAGTGCGCGTAGCGTGCGGTGTACCGAGGCAGCAGTACAAGTAGTGTGCGATCACTAAATTCTTTTTTTCTGAGTAAAATAGAGATTTTCAGAATGTGTTTTAAAGAATTTATGCGCAATTCAAAATATAACACAAAAAATCAAGTATGAACGGAAATGCACGAACATGTTATGATTTTGAAAGAGATGAAGAAAGTAACATCTTTTTTTTTTGAAACAGTCCAAAGTTTTGAAATCAAAGCTGTTTAAAATTTCCTTTTTTTTTTTTTGAATGTCAAACGTCGGTTTTGAGACAGAAATGAGCGTTTGCGTAGCAAACGTCGGTTTTGAGACGGAAATGAGCGTTTGAATGTCAAACGTCGGTTTTGAGACGGAAATGAGCGTTTGAATGTCAAACGTCGGTTTTGAGACAGAAATGAGCGTTTGAATGCCAAACGTTGGTTTTGAGTTTAAAAAGGAGTTCGAATGACGAACTTTTGGTTTTGAATCGGGCATTACGATGTTACCCATTTTGATGAAAATGATGGCAAATAGAAGACGATCAACAAGTCAGTTTGTGAGTCGGATGTTTAAAGTAAATGCGATCAACAAACCGAACAGTTTGGACTGTAAATGACAGTATTGAATTGACAGTATCAACGAACCAAACGGTTCGGACGGTAAAAGTGCGATCGACGAGTCAAACGACTCGGACTGTAAAAGTGCGATCGACGAGCCAAACGACTAAAAATTTGTAAAGATGCGATCGACGAGCCAAGCGACTCGGACTTATAAAGTGCATAAAGTAAGTGCGATATCAACGGATCAAACGATCCGAACTTGTAAATGACGATCACGAACCAAACGGTTCAGACGGTAAAAGTGCGATCAACGGATCGAACGATCCGGACTGTAAATGACAGAAACGTAAAAAGGGACTTGAACGCCGTTTTAACCCGAAATTACTTCTCTTACGGGAGAGAAGATGATTAGGGACTAAAACGTATTGAGTCCCGTAGACGGCGTTACGTCTACATTTTGAGAGTGAGAGTTTCCCAAATTTGGTGTTGACTCTTTGGCTCGGGAGGATGTATACGGGATACGAAAAGGTGTTTGAAAGGTGTTTCGAAAGTGTTTGGGCAGAGTTTCCCCTTTTATTTGGTGTTTAGGAACCTAGGGATTTGGGCAGCGTTTCGACTTGGGTCGGTTTAGCTTGTGTCAGAATCCACTGACAAGTAGCACGAGGGCCCCCGAAGAGTAGAGAATTCCGCCGACGAGTAGCACGAGGGCCCCCGAAGAGCGGAAAAAAGACAAGCCTTTTGATTGGGGTGGAGAGAGGAGAGAAATGGTGTATGAAATAAGAGGAGGAGTGGAGTATTTATAGGAGGAAATTTGAGTGGGGAGGAAGTAAATTGATTGGGGAGGAAGAAAATGGCTTGGAGAATAGGAAAGGTTGCTTAGCCTGGTGGTTTTTACCCTGTAAAACAGTCCGGCCGGACCTTTATTGAATTTGGGGACATTTTGGTCATTTGGCCTTGAGTTTGACAAGTTTTGAAATCAGTAAAACAGTCTGGCTGGCCTGTTCTTCAAATTGGCTATTTTTTCTGATTGAACTAGCTATATACGAAGATCTTGTTCTCGCATTCGATTTGATATGTGGTGGGCCCAAAACGGAGTTCGTATGAGGGAGTTATGACCTCCGGAAGGTCGAGATGCTCGGAAACGGCAAATCAAATCCCCGAAGACCCCGAAAAGTGTGTTTTTCGGGGAAAGTTGTACTCTTAAGTGTGATAACGTGTGTTGAGTATGCTTTGACATCGGGATGCATGGGGAAGTCCCGGAATGTCTCGTTGACTCGAGAATGGGGAGCTTAACGGGTCCCGGTTAACTTTTAACGGATTTTGACGATCCGAATTTGGGTACTTACACCTACGAACTATGCAAATGATCTCGGATAGAGGTCGTGGGGAGTACAAATTGTTAGTAGGGTCTGGGAAAAATCCCTACATTGTTTTGCCTAGCACCATCCTCCCCGTTGCCTGAACTTATCAAGCCCCAACATGGACCTTTCCCAATTCCATGAACTAAGGGGAAGGCCAATCAAGCCAAGCAAACCAAGAAGAAGAAGAAGAATAAAGAGAGCAACACCACCCCGACCTAACCCAATTTCCACCGGATTTTAATGACAGGTTTAATCGAATCGAGCTTCAAAATAACCAAATCATCACTCGGTTCGACACTTTCAACCAAGAATTCCATTACTTCCGGAATAACATCCAAGATCGTATAAATACAATTCAAAGACAAGTGAACACGATCTACAATTAAGGGGTCAACAATTGGGACAACTTTTCGCAGCCACCATCATATCCGTAAGTTTTTATTTTTAAGTTTTGTTTCTTTACCCTCCTTGATTTGACATTGTTCCTTGAAACATTGAGGACAATGTTCATTTCAAGTGTGGGGGAGGAGTATTTATCTATCTTTATTTTCATGCTTTCTAGTTTAAATTTACATGCTTTCTAGTTTAAATTTACATGCTTTCTTGTTTAAATTTTCATGCTTTCTAGTATAGATTTTTCTTTTAACTTAGTTGCATTTTTCTTTTTATGCATGTCTAGTATATAAAAAAAAACCTATGATGATTCATCCTTATGCTTGCTATTTGCCCTATCCTTATCTTTCTTCTCATATTTTCTATAAACTTAGAAATTAATAAAAAAAATATAGGGATATTTTTAGGAAGTAAATTAGAGCCTCATAAGTTAATATAGCAATATATAGGATTTTCTCAAGAAAAGCATTTAGTTAGATTGAATCATTTTTTATCATCTTTAAGCACTTGATTTTTATTTTGTGGAAAATTTTGAAAAACCTTATTCATTTAAATGTACATTTCAAAATATAATGGATGATTATTCCCTTATTAGAAACATTCATATTGTTTTGCACCCTTTGAATCACAGCCCTTCATAAAAATCACATCATTCCATTTCCACTGATCGAATCAAGGCTAGACATTTAATCTTATTGCTAAAAGAGTGACTTTGTCACCAAATCTTCAAAGCAAAACGAAATTTATTACTTTCTATATAACTCGGGGCACGACGTTCGCTGTGAAGATGCTTCCTTGCCAAGTGAAAGTAATATTCAAAGTATTCTTGATCCAAGTATTAGGAACATGGGGTTTGCAGCCACAATGTCTCCTACTTGAAATGATCGAAAATTGCTTAAAATCTTTTGCAAATTTAGCACATACAAAAATGAGATAAATTGTTAAAACCTTTATAAGATTTTCCACTATCATCATCCATTTTTTCACCCTTGTGATTCAAAAATGCAATTCAAATCCATGAATGCCTCAAGTTTGTGAATAAGTGTTCATACTTTTATTTGTACATTTTAAGCAATAAAGTCATTTTCTCAAAAATCACTTTAAAGAGTGAAGCTTTTATTTCACCAAGTTTATGATCCAAGATTCATCTTCCTAGCATACTTTGTTTTGATCAAATTCCTATATATGCTATATTAGTTTATTGTCTTAAATCTACTCTTCTGAAATATTCCTAAGCAACTTCTTTCTAATAATTTTTAAAGGTATGAAAAATATGAATAGAATGATAAAGGCAATATTCAAAAAGCAATAGGCTTGCTGCAATAAATTTTCTAAGGGATCATTCTCATTTTTCCATTTCTTTTCTCACTCTACATGTTTTCATCATAATCTTGCTTGGGGACAAGCAATAGTTTAGTGTGGGAGAGTTTGACAAGTGACTATTATATAGTCATTTATCCTATTATTTCATAAGCATTTTCTTAGTTTCATTCCCCTTTTTGTCATAAATTAGTATAAATTAGTTTCATTTATTCCAATTCTTCGATTTTACACTTGTTGGTATAGTTTAGCATTTTATGCAGGTTTTTTTAGTCAATACATTGGACAAATGATGCTTTGAAAAACACTAAAGGATTAAAGGAAGGAAGGACAATTTCAAATGGACATTCAAACCAAATCCAAGCTGGAGTGGCCGTGCGTTGTATGCTGGAGCGGTCGTGCACCTGCCAAATGCCCCCAAATCAGCAAAGTTTCCGGTCAAACCAGGCCAGAGCAGCCGTGCAGCAAAATGGGGAGCGGCCGTGCAATATGTCCAATTCAAAATCCAAAATGGCGCCAAGGCTGGAGCAACCGTACAAAATTATAGAGCACGGCCGTGCACTCTGTACCAGTTCATGGAAAAATTGCTAATTGACGAATTTCTAAAAAACAAAAATCAGTGCATAATTCTTTTAATTAAACTATAATAATTATTTTCATTAAAAAGTCATATTACTTGTTTATAAATTATTAAATCCAAGTCAACCTCCTTCCATTCAACCCTAAATTCTATGGAAATCTGCAAAATTGAAGACATGTTCTTCATTCAATCTTTCCGTCGACCAGAACTCCATCTACTTCGCTGCTCCGGCGTCTTTCTCTAGCTCCCCTTGTTAGCGTCGCCCCCCCAATATTTCTGGTGAACCTCTTCTCTCTTTCTTTTTCCGCTTGTCTCTTTTTCGGCGGACGACGTAAAGAATAGCGCCTCCCCAAATCTCTTATTTCATTCCCATCTCTTTCTATTGCTAATCAAATTATCCCAATTTTCAGAAATCCTACACACAAAAACAGAAATCACACGCATAACACACATATTTCAGGAATTGGGAGTGAATAGCGAGGGAGACAGTGAGGGACTTTCCCTTGATGGAGTATTCTTGTGGTACTGGTTTCAAACGGGTTCAATTAATTCAAGGTTTGGAGAAGATGCTGAAGATGTGCGATGATTGAATATTTCGGTAGGATTTTGCACCTTCTGATTTCGTTATTCATGAATTTTCATGAATCTGCAGTTGGGTGTAGTGGTTGAAGATAAGGAAGGTGAACATGATTCATGAATAGAGGGTACAAACTGTTCAACCCAAATTAATTGAGTTCTTGTAATTTATTGTTCCTTGGAGCAAGTTGTAAAATAAATACTCCCTCCGTCTCAAAATGTTTGTCTCATTTGACTTTTTTGTTGAATTTTGACCACAAATTTATGAGAGATTAATCATGTTCATGAAATTTTAAAAGTTGTTGTTGATAATATTATTAAAGGTGAATCAATAGGACTTTTTAGAATTTCATGAACATAATTAAATTGTCATATATTTGTGGTCAAAGTTCAACAAAAAAGTCAAATGAGACAAATATTTTGGGACGGAGGGAGTAGTTAATTTTAAAGGAATCATAGTATATTTTTTTATGGTTAAAGGACTTATAGATTTAATCTGTAAGAAATAGTCACAATGGTTTTTTGATGAAAATGATATTTTTAAATATTAAAAGAATTATTTACTAAAAACCAATAAGATTTTTTTTTTCAATTTAATTACAGGAATTAAGGGTAAAACGTGGAATTTAACCCTAACTAACCCTCTTATAAGTCTCACGTGCAATGGACGTGATAATTTAACGATTTTTTTAATGTGAAAATTTCTTGTAAAATGTGTTCTACGCTCGAACGTGTTTTTAAATAGGTGTGGTGACGTTTTTGTAAATAAATAGAACTTCTCAAAATGTGCGGTGACATTTTTGTAAATAATTGAAACTTATAAGAGGCAGTTTTCTGCACAACAACAGGCACATTTTAACATCTATAGTATAAATCAGGGAAGTGTGATGAATAGTTGTATGAATAGTGTCAAAAGTTTTTTCCCCATTTTACCCTCACTAAGTTGTCCCTTTCCCATTTTGTCCTCACTTTTAATTAAAAAAATACCACGTGTTCTCGGACACGGGCTTTTACTAGTTATAAATAATTGAAACTCACCTGACACTTTTTGATACGGCAGAAGGCACTTCTGAATACTACAAAGGCATATTTTAACACTACAACAGGCATGCGTTTTTTAATTCACTTTGACACTTTTCAATATTACAACAGACAATTTTCAATACTACAAGAGGCACTTTTCAATACTACAACAGGCACTTTTTAACACTACAACAGGCACTATTTTTCAACATTATCACCGCATTATTTAACATTACAACCGATTTAAATGTGTTTATTAGTGTCATAATAGAACAGATACTTTGTTTATATTGCAACAGACACTTTATTGTACTAGAAAAGGCACTTTAGCAAAACAGGTTCTAGAATAGCTTATCCTAGAACTAGTTTCACACAAGAACAACTATTTTCTAATATTTTCGTCAAATAAATTCTTAATTGACTAACATTGGTGACTTTGTACCTTAAAATAACAAAATTGAAATATCAAACTCCGATTGGGACACCCCTAAACTTTACACCCTAAATTATTATTTGCCCTAACTAAATCTCCTTATAAACTTGTAACATACAAGAACATTTAACAAAAAAATAAATAAATGTGATTTTAAAAAAGTATATGACATGAGAGTGTCTGTATTAGTATCAACCATTTATAAAGACTGGTAAAAGAGATAACATCAGAGTTAAATACCATTTTCATTTTGACCTAATGACTTTTTTTCGCTTTCGTCCTAAAACAATTTTATTTTCCCTTTTTATCCCTAATCGATGTATTTGTGAACAATGTCATCCTTATGTCAATCGCCATCTATAACTTTGTTAAAAAAACGCTTAAGTGACATGTTGGCATCATTTTTTGCTTTAGTAAACTGCTTTTTTGTCCCGCGTAATATTGTAAAATATCAATTTAACACTTGTATCACGGAAACAATAAATGTGTTATACGTACTATTGATATAATTGCAAAAGTAACCAGAATAATGTTCACTCTTTAATTTTTTCTAACAAGCGTCAATAACCTAACATAAAGTTAGATTAAAATTTTCAAATTTAACCATAATATTTAAATAATTAACCTTGTCATGTATTTAACGTGTAAATGCTCACATCATCAACAACAAGAAACGAACTTAACACAAAAATTAATGGCAAAAAATCCATTACACTAGCCAAAAAAAAAAAAAAAAGATTCGAAACAGATTGGGGTGATTTGTTTGGTGTGGTGGTTAGATACTCACATACACATATTTGATTCCTCAATTGTCATCTCTGATTCTCTCTCCTTTCTGCATTTCACACACAAACACACACACATCAACCAACGTGATATAAGATTAAATTTCAAGCTTTCTTGATTGAACGTAACTCTTCAATGAAATCAATTTGAACCCTCGTTTTCATAGACTTTTTATTGATTCGAAACCTTTTTTAGGGCTTTTGATTTTTGTTGTACAGTGTTGGTCAAAATTAAAGTTTTGGTGGGTGGAGAAGATCAAAATTGAAGAGGGGTTTGAACATTGTTTAGAGGTTGAAGACAAGGATAATTTAGTCATTTCAATCTCAAGATCAAAATTGAAGGGGGTTTGAGCATTTATACATTACATATTTGATGGGGTTAATTTTTTAAATATTAGGGTTAAATTTGAAATTTTTAATCTAACTTTATGTTAAGTTATTGACGCTCGTTAGAAAAAAGTAACGAGTGAACAATATATTGGTTACTTTTACAATTAAATCAATAGTACGCATGACACATTTTTGTTAGCGCGTTACAAGTATTAAATTGATATTGTTGCAATAGTACGCGGGAAAAAAAAACAGTATACTCTTTTTTGCTTAGTTGACATCCTATATTATAAATTCTACTCATGTGGTGGTTTACGGTTATCGAACCAGCGGTTTAAACCTTGGGGGAGAATCAACCGAAACTGAACCGGTTAACCGGCTAATCCGATTACGATTTTTCGATTTTTCGATTTATCCGATTAACCGTTTTTTTTTCAAATTTTGTTTTTAAAAGAAAATTTTAACAGAATTAAAAACAGTTACAAAAAAATTATTTTTTAATAAAAAAGTTAACTTTTTAACAGTTTTTTGAAAAAATAGTTAACTTTTTAACAGGTTTTGTTAAGTTCTATACTGTATATTAACATTTATTTATTTTATTTTTTTTTGGATAAAGAAGGCTATTTTAGATGTTGGTTAATCCTGGTTTTTTTTTGCAAAAAGTTATATAAAAATAGTTATGAATTTTGAAAGAAATAAAACTTAACTTTTTTAAAAGAAATGAAAGTATATAAAAGAAAAAAAGGGACGGTACCCTTAAATTTTATTAATTAAAATAAATTTACAAAGAGGGAGATAACCAACTTTATTCTTTTATAAATAAGGAAAGATATTTAGGAGCCTTTACCTCAACCTAACTATTACAATTAAATAAAAATAAACATAATCTAAAGTCTAAACTAATCTAATTAAAATAAAAATTAATCTAAAACATCGTTCATTCATCAATCATCACTACTTTTCGTGGAATCCTCGACATCATATTGATATTTTGGATCTGATAATAAACGATCCTCTTCATAAGGCAAGTCTTGTTGTCTTTTTTCCGCTCTAACCCAATCGCCAAGTAAGAGTTGATGTTCCAAGTTTTCACTAGTTAGTTGGGAACGTCTTTCATCCAAAATATTTTCTCCAACGCTAAATGTCGATTCAACCGCCGCCGTTGAAGCGGGAGAGGCTAAGACTTCTTTTGCAACTATTGAAAGTATAGGTTAAATTTATTTCCTTCTTGACCACCATTGTAAAATATCAAATTCATTTGAATTTGGGTCTTGATTTAATTCAAAGTTGGTAGTGAAATATATTTCTAACTCCATGGGAATGTTTGATGATGATGAAGATGAACCTCGAGAAGGACCACGTTTTTTACTATACAAATTTGCAAAAAAAAAACTATATGAATCCCCACTAGAAGAACTTCGTTGAGAAATAGAGGAAGCCTCTTCATGTTGTTGACTTTGAGAAGGGTTTCCATATAAGGCATTATACTCGTTAAAAAGGTTAACCAAATCATTTTTTGTATTTTGAACAATGATTGACGAAAGTTCATTATCACCGTCACCATCGGGATATAGCTTCAAATAATAATAAGCTACAATGCACTCTAAATCATCTAATTTAACTCGGGGATTTAATAACTTTGCAACCAAAAAGAGAGACGGAATAGTGTCAAAATATTTAAGCCACTTTTCTCTCATGAAAACAATGCATTCTTTTAAAACAGGGCATTGTCTTAAATTGTCAAAACTAGTAACAATTGCAACACAATGCTCAAGCACCAAAACGAAAGTTGGATAATAAAATCCCGAAAAAGCCAAAGTAGCGGTATTGAAAATATTTAACAATTCGCATAAATTTGTGCATGCATTCCATTGATAAGCAAGTAGAGGTTCATTATAGTCAATTGACATAAAAAATTGTATAAGGAGATCTTTATAAGGAAAACCATCGGTTAATATTTTGTAGGTGAAATTTCACCTAGTTGGAACATCGTAAGTAAAATATTTGCCCGCCATACCTTTACTTCTTAAAAATTTGATCCATTTTTTTGTATTAATTTTTTTTTAGAAATAAATTGAATACATTGTCTAATTGGCTTAACATAAACCTCTAATGCTTCCAAACCATCTCTAACACATAAGTTAATAATATGACATAAACATCTAATATGAAAAAACTTACCACCAAGTGAGGGTTGACAAAGTAATTAACTCGGGTAAACTAGCCGTATTAGCACCTGCGTTGTCAAATGAAATAGTAAATATTTTATTCAAAATACCATACTCAACAAAAATCTCAAGCAATTTGCACAAATATTTTCCGCGAAATGCGGTGGCTCAAAATATTTATAAGCAATTAATCTTTTTTGGATAGTCCATGAATTATCTATCCAATGGCAATTAACTCCCAAATAAGTATTTCTTTGCCAATGATCACTCCAACCATCGGCACAAATTGAAACTTTGTTTTCTAAATTTGATAAAACACCAATTAAATATTTTTTATATCTTTTCACCACTCTAGTAATATCACATACGATATTCGTACGTGGTACTCTCGTGACGGCGGGATTTAAAGAAAGTCGAACAAAATTTCCATAAAAATCATCATTCGCAAAATTAAAAGGAAGGCCTTTAACGCAAACTAATTTGGCTAGTTCATCCCTATAAACCCACTTATCAAATTTAAAAAGGACGGAAGGGAAGACGAACCTTGTGCACCCGAACCCGAACTATGTTGATATTGTAATTGAGTTTGATTCGTGGAAATGCCAAGTTTCTCGGGATGTTTTGACGCGATATGCCCGCTGAGCGTCCCATGCCCTCCATCTCTTTTGAATGAGTAAACTTTGTCACAATAGTTGCAATGTGCTTTAAGATTATAGTCATCTTCGGGAGTAATTTTTCTTTTTGTGAAATGGATCGCGAAAGTATTGGATTGCGGCTCTCTTTCTCTAGGAGGTTGTCCTCGACCACCTCCCCTAGTAGCTCGACCCCCTACCCCTTCTACTACCACCACTTTCAATTTCAAAAGCTTCTTCTTCCTCACTTTGTTGGGTATTTAGATTTTGATAATCAAAATCATCGTTGGGGGAGGAAGAACCAACATGTTTCTTGCTTAAATTGCTTCTTCTTTGGTTTGAAGCCATTTGGGTTAGGAAAAATGAAGATTGAAAATGAAATCTAGCTTTAAAATGGATGAAAATGAAGTAAAACACTAATTTCGTTAAAAAACTAACTGAAAATGGGGTAATATTTAACTGAAAATTGGATGAGAGTAAGAGAATATGTGAATATTTGAGAGTAGAAGAGAGTAGAAGTGAAAGAGTAGAGAGAAATAATGTGAAAATAAAATGGGAGGAGGGAAGTGATATTTATAGTTAGTTTTAATGCTTTAAATTTTATTTTATTTTTGGTTAAATTATATGTTACTAACTAAACTAATTGGAAAGTGTAAAGGGGGGGTACAGCCGGACAGGCCACAGGTGTGACAGGCCAGGCTGGCGCAAGGCGGGCGGCCCAAGGCCCCAACGGTCATATGGCCGTTTGAATTTGAAATAACTTTTGCCAGTTCAACCCTCGATTAAATCGGTGGTTGGACCGGTTTCATAACCTCCCAAACCGTAACCGACCTGCCAAAACACCGGTTTCGGTTAAGCCGGTCCGGTTCAATCGTGTTGACCTGTTTTCCACGATTTTGACCGGTTCAAAATCGGCCAGTTAGCCGGTCGGGTTCGATTTTTTGCCATCTCTACTAGTAGCTGGGTGGGAAGAGTTAACAAATAATTTAAAGCATTTTTTTTAGGTGTATGTGTGTGTAGGTGGGTGAGGGGGTGTGTAGGGTAGGGGGAGGGGGTTATTGACAAGTTGTTAATTTTTTTTTAATATATGTAATATTTTTTTGAACCGGGGCGGGTGGGGGTAGGGGTGGAAGTGAGGCAGTTGTTAAAAATATAATTTTAGTAATGAATTAAAAAAAATCTTTTACAGGGAGGGGTTGTGGATGGTGGGGGCCGGGATGGCGATGGGGTTGGAGGTGGGAGTTGGGTGGGGTAAATGTAGGGGTAGGGGTGGTGTGTGGGATGCGGGTGAGAGGTGGTAGGGTGGGGTGTGGGTTAGGTGTTTCGACAGTGATTAGGGGTAAGGATGGGGGTTGGGAAAGGTAGTTAGGGGTAAGGATGGAGGTTGGGAAAGGTGAATGGGGTGGGGTGTTAATAAGTAATATCCGAAAATGAAATGAGGAGAAGAAATTAGTAATTCATTTTATTTAAAAAAAAATGGGAAAACATTTTTTGAAAAATATTTTTTCCATTTTTCGGTGCTTAACGAATATCGGAAAATGGAAAAAACATTTTATGAAAAACATTTTACTATAAACAAACGGAGCCTAAAATTTGAAATATGTTACAAGTTTTTTAATAAGTAGGGTGTTGGTCATTAATTAGAACTTGAAATTATGAATGTATGTCTTTGAACAACTTAACTGAACGGTATAAGCCGATCAAGACCCAACTGGTTGGATGCCCATCAAGAGATGACATGGGTCATGCCTAATATATATCACAGTTCATGAAACAACAAGAGGAATGAGTCTCCCTACCGTTGCTCTTCTCTACTTCCTCAGCTTAGTACAAGTCGACCAAGTAAAACCATCGCTAACAATACCGACCAAGGACATGCCGCGAGCATACCTTGCCCGACTTATGCATAGCCGATCAAGAATAACAGTACTAGGCAAATAAGAAAAGCTGTTAATTAGAAGTTAGATTGGGATCAATCCCTTAAATATATCCTAACCTTCCGCCTCAAGGCTTTCAAACCGTCTCTTATTCATTATAAATACA
The DNA here is from genome assembly GCA_022495995.1 of Adenophora triphylla var. japonica. Classification (NCBI taxonomy): domain Eukaryota; kingdom Viridiplantae; phylum Streptophyta; class Magnoliopsida; order Asterales; family Campanulaceae; genus Adenophora; species Adenophora triphylla. Next base: position 32,191 of record JAFEMH010006948.1, read on the forward strand.
AGGCATCAATCACGTAATTATGTTAATGCATTCCTTAACTATAGTTATTATCAATTCATTTGCTATTCTATACACAAATACTTACTCTCACGTCGGAGGGTTTTCGCTGGTGAAGCTCCGGCTAAGTTTACACGTTTGTTCATCTTTTCAAGCTATTCGGAGCATCTCAAATTATCCAACCCACTGGACAAGGGCTGATCCTTCGATTTTGTCATCATTATTAGTTCGGTTCTATTGCCGGAAAACGATTGTGGTACCCTTTGTTTTCTTGAAATCTGTGATCTTCACATCTAATGGAAGACAGACGCACCGCAAGTTTTATGCCTGAACTAGAGAACCAACCGACAGAAGATAATGCTGCAAGAGCAGGCGGCGGAAACCCAACACTACCCCCGGGTTCGGCCAATAGCGGTTTGCCCCAACCACCACCGTTAGGCATGAATCTCCAACCGAGTGGACAACCGGTTCTAGAGATACCTCTTAACAACAATTGATGAGCTATGTTTTCAATACCCACTTCTTGTAATAAAACCCTCGCAAGTACGAGTGCCAATTTGTAGCTGAACATACCAAAAGTGTCGAGTTGGGCCAAACGAGTAAAGTCCAATTACAGACAGCTTTGGTCTCCAAGTTCCCAATGAGACTGATCCAATCGGAACAGGGCCCAAGGCCCATCTCACACATCAGTCGACTAAGCCCATGGTCCGACCTACAGGTCCCGACCTAACTTAGTCCGACCTCATGATCCATGCTACAATTCGGGTACGAACCATGCTCTACCCGACAATAAGTCGACCATGCCACGAGCGGCGACCTCGACCTAAATCGAAGTGACGACTTAACACTTGCCGGCTTATTTGGTTGAACAATCCTCTTAACCACATCCCTATAAATCAGGGACCGTTATAGACATGTTCCCACGTCCAAGTAACTGCCGCTATAATCTCGGAGGACATGTTGCCTCCCCAAAAATACATCACTCTTGCCTATAAATACTTCATCACTACCAAACGGTGAAAGGTAACTGCCATTTTGTATTCTGAGTTCATTATTCAATACATTTTGAGCTTTATACAACCGTTATCTTACTCACGCCCGAGCGTCTTCGCCGAGACACATCCGGCTAGTCGTGGGTTCTGCTTTTCAGGTCAAAAAGCCAGTGTGATCAGCCCCGCCACGTGGAGGAAGATTGATAAGCACATTTCCCGCAAGATCGCTTTGGTTCCATTGCCGGAAACGTGCTTTTAAACTTGACCTCGAAACTTTTCTTAACCCGCAACGATGGTGACTTCGTAAGGACACGTATCCGAGGCTTCACTGGGCATGACGAAGTGAACAACAACAACAATACAAACGTTGGAAATGCAGATTTGCCTCCTCCTCCCCCTCCTCAACGACATCATGCTAGGGCGACACGCTCTAACAGCGTGGGCCGATGGCAGGGATTGCCGTGATGCAAGGAGAGAAAAGCGTCCTATGGAAGGACAGGAGCTCCACCTCACCCAAAGCGTACAACCGGGCGGCGAATGTGGGAAGCAGGCAGTCCCTCCACCAATCCCATGAGCAAGAAAGAAATGATGTTGGAGCGAGCCTGCATTCTCGGCCGACTTGATAGCCATGGAGGAGGAAGAACAGCCGACATACGCCCGAGAGAGTGGCACCCGCTCAGTTTCTAATGGGCAATGTGCCAGAGTGCTAGGCCAAATGAAGGTGTAGGGCGTAATGGCGAGGACAGGATAGTTCGCCGAGCTCCTACCATTGTTCATGTGCCGAGTAATGATTTAAGGGCTAGCCTCAATGTAAACAGAGAGCGTGAGGCTCAATCTCGATTTGAGGACTCGGTTAACGGCCAACAGAACAGCATGTCTCTCCGCCGCGAACGCAGAGATCAGATCCCATAGAGACAGGAATGGGCATAGGTCGCCCGTGAGAGGGGAAAGGCGCAGTCGCCACATGGAGATCATAGGCGCGAGGTCGCCGTTCGCCGCCGAGAGGCGCAGTCGCCTCAAAGAAGTAATGTACATAGATCTCCAATAAGATCGAAAGGACCAATTCTCACAGGACGAAGGAGTAGGCGGGTGACTCCCCGAAGTGAGGGCCGAGAGGTCCATCGCCGCTCCTCCGGAGATGAGAGACCCGATGCCGTAGAATGGTTGTTGATGAAAAAGAAATTTGAGCAATGGGAGGAGGAGAAGAAGAAGGATGCTGGAAAGGTCGAACGAATTGATTTTGCTCTTCGACCTTTATCCAAAGAAATCGTAGATAGTCGACCTCCTCCTACTTTCAGTTGCCTCTTCTCGGGAGAAGTACTGGGTCGACAAATGCCAGGAGCCACATAGCACATCTCGGAAGCCACTATGTGTTTTGTCGCCAATGAGGATGACAACATGTGCAAAGCTCTCCTAAGCACACTTCATCAAAGCCTTAACTTGGTTCAATGGTTTGGCCGCCGGTAGTATCACCACTTGGGCATGCTTCGTAACAAAATTCTTAGACCGCTTCTCGACCGCAGAGCTCGAAAGATAACCGTCACCGATCCGAATAACTTGGTACAGGTAAGAATGAAAGCTCGATGAGCTATTTCACCAAGTTCAAAGAGATGGTTGATAAGATAGAGGAAGACCTCACGGACAGGAGGTAATCAATTGCTTCCGAAGTGGTATTTCCTCGAAGACATGGACTACGAGCTCACAAGCCCGAACGGTCACAACTCGACAGAGTTGTTTGAAAAGGTGTATAATGTCGCTCTGCCGAGGAAAGAAAAGAAAAGAAGAAGGGAAAGAGCCCCAAGGTTGAAGTCACCGATGATAAAAAGGACTCCAACAAGAATGGGGGGAACAATAAAAATGGAAAGAAACGTAACTAGGGCAACGAGAGAAGGTGCCCGAAGCTTTCACTTCTCACGGTGAGTCGAACCGAGATTTTGAATGCTGTCGAACCGGCTCCTCCACCCCAATGAATCCAGTGCAACAAGTTTAGGAGGGACAACAAAGCAAATACTGCGACTATCACAAAGACACCGGTCATCTCACGAGGATTGCTTGGGATTAAAGCGTATCATCCAGAGAATGGTCGACTGTGGGAGACTCGAAGCTTATGTGAAGAGACCACAAGCCGGGGGAGGTGAGCAGCCACAGTGGGCAACAAGGACCTAGGCACTTAGACCGAACCTGGGGGTCATCACCGAACAAGCGAGCAACACGGCCATCAAGCACAAGATATTCCACCAATAAGGCCCCACATGTGCCTCCAAGGAGAGAAGTAAGAGATGAAGCGATCGCCTTCTACCCCCATGAATTGGCAACTAATATGGCGGCTAGGGAGCAAGTTCTCGTCATCCCGTGTCTCATTGATGGATGTACGACGAGCGTACTCTTAGTCGACACGGGGCCTGCAAGGATATTTTGTTTTACAAAACTTTCAAGGAGATGGGTCTTAATGACGAACAGTTGGAGAGATATGATGGCAGGTTGGAGGGCTTCACCAACCACCGAGTTGATGCTAAAGGCCAGATAGTGCTCGACGTCGACCTAGGCCAGCACCCCCTCAGGGTTGTCTCGAAGGTACAATTTATCGTAATTGATGTAAATAGTGACTATGCCGCCATACTTGGAATTCCTAGACAGGTCGCTCTTGGAATGGTAGCATCAATTCCTCAGCGAGTAAAGTTCCCCACACCTGCTGGAGTAGGTTGCGTACAAGGCACAGCTCGTGCTTATCTGGATCATGTCCTAAGAGAAAGAAAGAAAAGGGAACTAGAGATTGAGACTGCTGATGGTTACTTGAAGCTGTCCCAGTCAGTCACCAAAACTACCCGATTGTCAACGATCACCATGGTGGAAGAGTCGACCTATCGCTCAAATGACGAGGTCATACATGAGTCGACACGTCACTCTGACGACACAATGGTCGATCCAGATGTAGTTATGGTCGATCAAGTCCTCATAGGCGACCTATGCCTCCAGATAGACAATAACTCGGGGGCCACTACCAACAAGGTTGCAGACAAGCTTGATGATATGATAGCGGAGGAGGCTCCACACTTGGGAGCTGAGGAAAGACAAAAGGTCAGGGAAATCATAGTGGAGACTCTACAATTCAGAGATGGACCAGAGCTAGAAGCCGTGGATGAGCTAGAGTCGCAATCACCAACCCTTCTTACCCCGACCAAAAAATTCAGATTGGGAAGCAAATATCGGCTGAGGAGCGAGCGTAAATCATCGAGCTACTCAAAGAAAGTAATGACGTCTTTGCATGAAGGGTAGAAGACATGAGGGGAATCAAGGAGGAGGTCGCTGTTCACAGACTGGAAGTCAACCCGACCATAAAGCCGAGACCCCAAAAGTTGAGAAGTTTTGCTCGTGACAAGGAAGAGGCTATCAAAGCAGAGGTACAAAACTTTTGAGTGTGTATAATCAAAGAGGCCACTCATACAACGTGGTTGGCCAACGTGGTCATGGTGAAGAAATCGAATGGCAAGTGGCGGATGTGTGTCGACTTCACTACTCTCAATCTAGCTTGCCCAAAGGATAGCTATCCTCTTCCTAGAATTGACAAGCTTGTTGATTCCATTGCTGGTCACTCTACTCTCGGTTTCTGGATGCTTACTCGGGATACCACCGCATAAAGATGCACGAGGATGACATTGTAAAGACGGCATTTCAAGTGTACCTGAGGCATCTACCGCTACAATATGATGCCTTTTGGATTGAAGAACGCAGAGCGACCTATCGTAGGATGGTGAACAAAGTCTTTGCCTCACAGTATTGGTCGAAATATGGAGGCCTACGTTGACGACATGGTCATTAAAACTAAGGCCGGGAGTCACGTGGTCGACCTAAAGGAGACATTCGCCAATTTACGAGCAAACGACATGAAGCTCAACCCCAGCAAATGTGTGTGTTTGGAGTGGCAAATGCAAGTTCTTGGGATTCATGGTATCTCAAAGGGGCATAGAAGCTAATCCAGAGAAGATAAAGGCTTTAGTCGACATGAAGGCTCCCACCACTATCAAAGAGATGCAATGACTTAATGGAAGGGTAGCGGCTCTTGGTCGCTTCATATCAAAGTCGCGAAAGGTCTCTCCCCTTCTTCAAAGCACCGAGGGGACGAAAAGTTTTGAATGGACGACCGAATGTCATTCGTCGTTCCAACAGCCTAAAGGATTACCTCGCTACTCCACCCCCGCTAAGTAGCCCGACCACCGGAGAGACTTTGTTTGTATATCTATCTCATGGGAGACAAGTCGGTTGCAAAGCAGTTGTTGATTAGAGAAAATGAGGGGCTTCGTAAGCTCGCGTACTATATCGCAAAGCTTTATCGATGTGGAAAGTAGGTATTACAACGCCGAGAAGGTCGCCTATGCTCTAGTCGTGGCTTCAAGGAAGGCCGCGAGCTTATTTTCTAGCTCATCCAATCGTGGTTCTTACTAATGCACCTTTGAGAAAGATATTGCACAAGCATGAGAGTTCGTGTCGATCGCTCAATTGGTCAATTGCCCTCACCGAATTTGACATTGACTATCGACCTCGAAAGGCGTTGAAGGCTCAAGCTCTAGCCGACTTCTTGGTCGAGCTCACGTTCACCAAGGAAGACAACGAGCAACGAGTTCCTAAAGAAAAAGCTAAGGGGAAAGAACCGAGTCCCAGTCGTCATTAGCCTACCCGACGATTGTTGGAAGGTCTATTCAGACGGTCACGACCAAGAATAGCAGCTGAGCCGGAATAGTGTTGATTGAGCCGAACCGGGACCGTGTATGAGGAATCACTAAGGTTCAAGTTTGATGCTTCCAATAACCAGCCGAATACGAGGCCTTGATTGCGGCTATTGAGTACGCCAAGTGCTTCTGAGCAACTAAGATCATGGCTTACTCGTGACTCACAATTGATAGTCAACCAGGTCAGAGGCGAGTACGAAGTGCTTAGTTCTACTCTCATCAAATACTGCGACCTGGTGAAGGAGCTAATAAAGGACTTAGAATTCTGGGAGATTCAAAGGATTGGAAGAGAAGATAACGAGCTGGCTGATCTCCTTTCGAAATTGGCTACTTCAGATGAGCCACATGACGAGCCCATCTCCTTCCTCGAAAATCCGACATGAGAGGGTAAAAATTCATTGCATAGATGATCCCTCAAGAAATTGGACTCAGGAGAAGTGTTGGATCGAGGAAATGAAAGCATACCTAGAAAATGGAGAGTTGCCAGATGACGAGAAGAAGGCTCGAGCTATCAAAAAGAAAGCTCCAAGGTATGTCATTCAAGGAGGCGACCTGTTCAGGAGATCTTATACTCGGCCATTGCTAAAGTGCATCCATCCCCAAGAAGTCGCCCTATTGATACACGAGGTGCATAGTGGAATTTGTGGTGGACACCCGGGGGCCAGGACTCTTGCTGACAAGTTAATCACATTGGGATACTACTGGCCACACATGAGAGCTGACACTCACAACTTTGTTCAGCAATGTGATCAATGCCAAAGGTTTGCCAACCTTCCCCATGTGCCTACAATGCAGCGCACTCCCGTGATCGCAGCTTGGCCATTTGACATGTGGGGCGTCGACCCGATTGGACCCTTCCCTCCCGCCCGAGGAAACTGCAAGTATGCGATAGTGGCCATAGACTACTTCACCAAATGGGTTGAGGCCAAACCACTAGCTCGCATCACAGAGGAGAATGCTATCAACTTCATACACGACTTCATTTGGTGTCGGTTTGGTTTTCCTCGAGCTATAGTGTCTGACAATGGGTTACAGCTCTCCCGCACTTTCGAAGCGTAGATGAAGCGAGTGGGAATCAAACATTGGAAATCTTCTGTCACCTATCCTCAAGGAAATGGGCAAGTCAAGCAAAGCAAATAAACTTGTTCTATCTTCGCTCAAGACCGGACTCGTAGGTCGCCAGAAACAATTGGTTGGACGAACTCCCCCTTGCTCTTTGGGCGGCTCGTACAACCACTCGGGGCCTACTGGGAAACCCTTTGCTCTTACGTATGGGTCGAAGCTATGGCACCCGCCGAGCTCGATTCCCACCGCTAGAGTGACTTTCTTCAATCAAGAGCAAAATGATGCCAATAGATTAATAGACTCGGGATCTAGTCGACGAGAAGCGAGAAACAACTTACCTCCGAATGGTCAATTACAAGCAGCGAACTAAGAGCTATCACGACAAGAGGGTCAAGGCAAGGTCTTTTCAAGTTGGAGATTATGTATTGAGAAAGATTGAGGCAACGGGTAGAAGGACCCAGCAGAACAAGCTATCTCCTAACTGGGAAGGTCCCTATGTAGTCACTCGAGTCGTCAAGGAAGGAACCTACATGATAGCTCATCCTGGAGGTGACGAGTTGAAACATCCTTGGCATGCTACTCACCTCATCAAATACTACTTCTAGTTTTCAATTTCAAAGTTCAAGTTTGTGTTAAAGCTAGTTTCGAATTGATGTAAGCATGATTCCTACTTCAATGAAAAGAGCAATTTATTCGATCAAACATAGTGTTACATTAATATCAACAAGCTCGACTCTTAGTCAGCTTCGTTCTAACAAGCTCGATTCTTAATCAGCTTTGTTTATTTAACAAGTCCGACTCTTAGTCGACTTTGTTCTAATGAGCTCGACTCTTAATCAGTTCATCTTAACTCGACTCTTAGTCAGTTCATCTTAGCTCGACTCTTAGTCAGCTTCACCCTAATAGGCTCGACTCTTAGTCAGCTTCGTTCTAACAAGCTCGATTCTAAATCAGCTTTGTTCACTTAACAAGTCCGACTCTTAGTCGACTTCGTTCCAACTAACTCGATTCTTAATCAGTTCAAATGGTATGAACAGGTTCGACTTATGATCAATCTCGTTCACAAAAAAGTTAATCAAGTCTGAGGTCGACTAAACCAACAAGATCAAGTCGCCTCTAGGTTCAAATTGACTCATTTATATTATCTACATCTAGCTCGACATACAATATGGAATGAAAAACATACAACATTCTGAAAACAAAAGTCAGCTATGATAGAAATAAGTCTCCCAAAACGGGCTAAGACTTAAACAAAATTAATTTACAAAAATATTTTGCCTCCCAAAAAACTGGGCCAAGGCATTCAGATAATGTTAATCAATAAGAACAAAAAGATGTTGGTTGGAACTTGTTCATTACAAATAATTCAAGAGTCCTGGCCGATAGCAGCTTGGTCGTCAATGGAAGCTCGACCTTCACCATCTTCTTGTTGCTGAGGCTCCAAAGGCTTACCCGACTCGGAATATGTTTGCTCAGTTTCAATTTCCATGGCTTCGGCATCGTCGAGTTCCGCCAAGACCACATCAAAATTCCTATCAAGAACAGGGGGAGCTTCCCACTTCTCGCAGTGATCCTCCTCATCCTCTTGAGCAATGAAAGCAAGATCGTTTTCAAGGTAAGGAACAAGCGAGTGACCACTACGAGCCGTCATGTCATATTGGGACTCAGTAAACCAACGAGCTAATTGCTCGATGGTAACCGTGGCCGTTGGATCTACAAGCGCACGACGGGCCATGTGTCTTTTGCCGACCTCAAGAAAATCTTGGGCCTTAGACACTATGGCATCGTAGTACTCATCCCCTGCCTTGAACTTCTCAACCGCTGCTTCAGAGGCATCCTTAGCAGTTTTCTCGATGGTAGCCTGGAGGTCTTTCTGGCTCTTCTCTCTCTCAAGTCGATGCTGTTCATGCAGCTCGAGCAAGAAGGCATCCTTCTCCTTCAGAAGTTTGTTGACTGTGGCCAGCTCAGTCTTGGTTTTTTCCAATTCTTTCTTCTCTACTTCCCTCTCCGCTTCCACCTCCTTGATCTTAGATTCAGCAGCTGCCAGATCGGACAAGGCCTTCGTCTTCACCATTTCATTGGCTTCACACGAGTTGTCCAGATCGTTGTATTTCTCTCTCAAATCAGCCAACTCTTGTGCCTTCTTGGCATAATCGCGCAGGGCCTGCTTCTCCCTCTCAATTGACGCCCTCCAGGAGCTTTTAGCTTGCTCGTTCATGGTGAGAGACTGCATTAGAGGAAACATTGAAGTATTAGCTCGGCAAAGAGGTGAACTGACGAACTAATATAATAAGCGACCAAACAGAAAGGGAAAATAAAGGTTTACCTCGCTGTGTACCAACCCAGATCGGGCCGAAAATTCCTCTGGAGTCATCCCCTTATCTGCAAAGTGAGCTAGGAGATCTACATCCAGGGCCCTTCTCACCACCACTTGACCAAGAGCCACATCAGGATAGCGGCGAGTCATGCTGTTGACCCCAATGAGAGGGGGAACATCGCTGAGCCTCTGAATCAAAGCATCTACAGATTCTTGGCTCCTCGGAGGAGGGGCTAGAGGAGGGAGTAGACTTGGGGAGACGGCCTTGCCCTTTCCAGACCTTGATCTTTTTCTCGTCCTCAACGCCTGATCATCTTCCTCCTCAACAACATCATCAATTTCAACTACATTCATTGGACTGGAGCCCGCCATCTCAGCCCCAGAGGTCGCAGCATTGGCCTCTTGAACAGGATCAGAGCTCGGACTTGGCCTAGGCGACCTGCTGAGTTCCTCCCCTCCCTCATTCACATTCATGGAATGGGAACCACTCTGTTGAAGGTCCTCTATAACGACCTCCTCCATTGGAATTAACCCAGCATTGTCCTTTGGGAGAAGGTTATTCCTTGCAGCAGCATCCCTCTCTCTGCTGGCCTTAGCGTTCACAGCTCCGTGGGCCCTCTTAGACTTCTTCTTGTCAGAAACTCCAACAATTCGAACCATGGCGGCTTCTTGTTCGGGAGTCAAAACTGCACGACATCAAAGTGTTAGTTCGACAATACGGAACAGTTCTATGTACGAATTAAATCTACATACTGTAAGTACCCAAATCTGGCTCATGCCTTCCGGTTAATTTTCCCGACATTTCGGTAAATTTCCCGGTAATTCCCCGGACCTTCCTAGTGTTCCGGAAATGTCCTGGAGCAGTCCCAAATTAAAATTAAGAATTTGAAGGGAGCCTTCCTAATTAAGAAACACGTTTTTCTTAATTAGGGAGAAGCTTCTAGAATGATGCCACCTTGCATGGTTCTAGAATGCTGAGTCATTGTGGATAAGCCCGCACGGCCTCATTTGCAAAGAGCCTGCAGCCGCACGGCTTCATTAGCCTTATCCAGACTGCCTATAAATAGAGCCCTCCTCTACCCAAAACAACAACAACAACACCAACAATCACACACTCCATAGCAGTCCAGACGTGAAGAAAAACCCTTGAAGGCTCAAGAAGGCGAAGAAGAAGCTCAAGAAGCCATCTCCCTCCTCCTTGAAGACCCAAGAAGAACCTCTCCTCCTAGCTCCGTCCGAAGAAGCGAAGGAAACGATTGGTAACCTCGCACGCCCTAACCTTGCATTTTAATTGATATACTTGCTCATTGCATTCATATATCTTGCTTGGGACTTGGCATTTATTCATAAAGATCATATCTTTATCACCCCTTTCCCCTTTGCATGCATTAAGACCTCATTTGTCATAAAAATGTAGTCTTTTTCATAAAGGTGCATCCTTTGCACCTAAAATCCCTATTTTCCAATAAAAATGTCATCTTTATGCATCATTTGCATATAAAGATCAAATCTTTTTCAATGAAAACGCATCCTTTGCATCAAAACCCCCTTTTTCAATGCATCATTTGCATAAAAATCAAATCTTTATGCATCATTTGCATAAAGATCATTTCTTTAAATCAAAAAGCATCATTTGCAACCTAAAAATGTCATCTTTTCATTAAAGAGTCATTTTTTTTATCATGCATTTCCCCTTTCCCCCAACCTTGGAACGGACCGGTGTAAAAGTTCTCATCTTTGCATCGTTTCTTCCATTAAAGGTTCATGATTTCTTTAGGAAAAGGATAACCTTGAACCCTATATCTCCGATTATCGCTTAAGAATGAGTATGAAGCCTCTATACGAGCTCGACCGTCTTAAAGTGTAGGATTGATGGGCTAAGGACATTCCTTCCTAAAGAACCTCATCTTTGACCCAAAAGAGAGTCATTCTCTCGATCACGCAAGTCCCGAGGGTCCCGAGGCTTAAAAATGCGATGATCATAAGTCATAAGATGAGGACGGGATCATAATCCCAAATACATAAATTCCAAGAAATCCCGAGCAACAACCAACAAATGGTTTGTATGTCCGGAAGATAACTTGGGACATTCCCCCCTTTTTTTACTCTCAAACACATGCACACAAAGAAAGCACGCAAGCAATCACGATTAATGAAATCTAGGGAGACTTGCTCCGGCAAGGCACTTTGGGTGAACGCCAAACGTTCTTCCCAAGGGGTAACTTAACCTCCGAACCCATAAAACCTTTTTTCAAAGTTTTGAGGTAATCAAAATGGCGTGGCGACTCCGTTTTTCAAATAACTCGGATGTCTTCAAACTCGCGTGAATTCCAATAAACAAAAATTTTGGGCACACATTCACAGTTTGGCGACTCCGCTGGGGATCATCCCAAAGGAGAAAAGCTTTATTTTCAAAACAAAAGTCGATACTTGGTATATAGGTGGACCCCACTTACCCTTCCTGTATCGCTCCCTAACCCGGGGCTTGGGATAACAAGGTGGTTTAACAATCCCACGTACCAGTATCCCTTTTCGAAAAAAATTTTGAAAAAAAAAATACAAAAAGCTTTTCCCTTTGAGCGGGTTAGACTCCCATCGCCGATTTCATTAATCGTGCTTGCTTTCTTTACCATGCATTGCATCATTTGCATCTTGGAATCTGTGCATACTTTGAACGGGAAACAACCCGAAAAATAGCAAAAGGAGTGGAACCTGGAAAATTGATCCATGCAGTCGTACGGCTAATCCTCATAGGATTCTGACCATACGACCTCAGTGGCAATTCCACCGGGAAAAATCATGGTTAATCTGGCGAGTCCTAGCGGCTTGGGGCTATTCGGCTCCATGGCCGGGCTCCCGAGAAGAAAATTTACGTGCTTATGTGTTGCATTTTCCCCCGTCCCGAAAATCATTCCTTTAAAACACATTTATGAAAATCTCTGTTTTAACTCAAAAGGAACAATTTTAGGAGACCGCACACTACGCGCACTCCGATATATCCTGTACACTTTTGCACGCACGTCCCTCAAACCCGAGGGTGGTTCCAGTGCGATCACGGACAGCCTTACGATGCTCCGGGCGCGCACGGAATCATCCCAACCTCCCCATGGCGGCCGGTGTCGACCAATGCACGGTCAGTGTCACACGTTTCAAAAAACCGTGACTTTTGGTTGGTTTTGGTCTAGTCCGTGTCATATAGCCCAGTTGCATACCCACGTAAAGGTCAAGCCTTAGCTCATAACGGAAACCAAGATTTTCGCTCAAGCGGAACTCTGCCGAAATTACGATAAGGAAAAATCGGTGGGATCTTGACTCCGACATTGACTATTGACCTTGACCCGCACGGAATGCGTAAAAGTCAAGACCAAGTCTTTGCCAAAATAAAAGATCTTTCGCTCAAGCGAAGCTCTTGCCAAAATTCCGACAAGGAAAAATTGGCAAGATCTTGACCGACATTGACTTCGATTCCGACTCGCGCCTTTGCGTATGCAACGAAGTTCAATGTGACACTTTGTGTCATCCGGCTTTTGCCGCCCGACCCATGCCTATTATATTCTCGGACATTACCGAAAGTCAAAAACCGTCATTCGCTCAAGCGAAACTCATCAAAGATCCGTCGAGGCGAGAGACGAGACTTTCACGAGTATTGCCTTGACTATAATCCGCATCGCTCGTGCGTTGAAAGGTCCTATGACCCGCTAGACCCGATAGGAGCGTTCTTTACTCTCGGTCGGTGGGATCCGCGTGCCCTATAGGACCCTCGCCGGGCCGTCCACCCTGGGAGGTCGAAATACGGGTGGAATACGAGGGGCTTATAGACGTAGTGACGGAACCCACCGATCCGGGATCTAGAGTAGTTGTGAAAAAGAAGGGCGTAACCCCTTTTCCAACCAAATAGATATTAATAAAAGACACTGTTTTAAGTAAACTTGAAGATTCTAATTTGCATATTGCACGAGCCTTGACCTAAACACCTACCCCGAGTCTAAACCTTTCCTATCCCTTTCCCTTGAGAAAGAAGTGGGTGAGAACACCGGGTCAGCAACTTGTTAGCGCGAGAATCCTCGGACGGTTCGCCGAGAATCCTCGCTTTGTCGGCTTTTCGGTGTCAAAATGGCCAACATGGTAATCCACAATGGTAATGACCAAGCGGTTGGAGGGGCTATCCCGGTTCAACCCAAGCCTCACATCTCGGTATGATGTATGTGATTGTGAAGACTCGCTAGAGTATGAGTATCAAGAATGGATCAATGAGGACGCTCCTTCAAGGAAGAAGAAGAAGAGAAAGTCCACACAGCGAAGCTTAAGGAAAGATACGAAGCCGGAGACAAGAGCGTAGGAACTTTGGGAGAGCCTTCGGGCAAGTTCGACTACTATGTCGGTTATGCCAAGGAACCCGTCAAAGAACCCGTCACCCCAAGCACGGTCCGGCTGATATCCCCATGTACAAGTGATCCTCTTGAAGCGTAAAATGCTGAATTTGTGGCCATCGTGAAGTTCAATGAGAAGCTATCGGATCTCGGCGTAAACACGTAAAGCCTATTGAATACGTAGCCGGTCAAGGAAGAATTAAGATCCCCTCTCAAGAAGACTTCATCGGCATTATCCGGGCCAACCCTTCGGTGGCTACACCGACAAGGTCGTGGTGTCCAAGATCGGTAAGGAGAAAATGAGTTATCGCGGTGCATTGATAAGATGAGCCAGACCCTTCAGTCAATGAGTCCGGTCGCTACGGAAGAGCTAGGCGAAAGATTGCAACAAGTTACTTTAGTTCCCCTCACCATCTTTCCACATGATCTTAGGCTGTTAATGATTTCCGGCAAGCTTTTTGATCGGTTCGAAGTCTCCAACTTTACAAGAACGCCGGCAAGACCGCTACTCCCAGGGCAACAAAGAAGAAGGAGTGAGATCCCGGTCCAACCCTTGTCAAGTCCCCCTCGAGTCAATAAGTAGTGTAGGGTCCAGAGTCGGTGTTGTCTATTCGGTTGAGTCAGAATCTTCGAATTCCGAGTCCTCGGAGTCATCCGAAGGCCTCACGCCCGAGGATTATGAAAATGTAATCGATGTCATCTTTCCCCTTATCTTGAATGAAATGACAAATCTTTACGATTATCCTCTTATTGCCAACTTAACAAATGATAAATTAACTCAAAACTTAACAACGAGTTAATAATGAATCATTTGAACAAGATGCAAACACACTAAACGAACAATACATTAAAGAAATCTTTAAGCGGGTTTCGTAAAAGAGGAAAACCGGGCCCAAGCCGCCGAGGAGGTTTTGATAAGTGTGAACTTGGGTACTATTGAGGAACCTAAAGAGACACAGATTGGAAGCTTCTTCCAGGGGGTTGAAAGGGACAGATTGATTGAAATTTGCTCGAGAGAATACGTCGGCGTGTTTGCATGGTCATACAAAGATATCAGGGGCTAGACGGTTCGATAGTAGAGCACGTAATCCCTCTAGCACCGTATGCCAAGCCGCAGCGTAAACCGAGAAAGATCAAGCCGGAATGGTCCCTACAGTCAAAGAAGAAATTGAGAAGCTACCGCGGGTAGGATTCATCGAGTCATTGAATACCCGACATGGTTGTCCAACATCGTGACCGTAACCAAGGCCAATGGGAAGGTGCGCTGCTTTGTGTGGATTTCCGAGATCCGGAACAAGGCCGGCCCCAAAGACGACTACCCTCTCGCCAAACATAGACATCCTGGTGGACTCCACCGCCAACTACGAAGTCAAATCCTTCGTTGATGGTTTCAGGCTACAACCGGATCAAGATGGCCGAGGAAGACCAAGAAAAGATGACCTTCACCACACCGTGGGAACCCATCGTTATACGGTAATGCCATTCGGGCTCAAGAATGCCGGGGCTACTTACCAAAGGGCAGCGACCGCACTTTTTCATGACATGATCCACAAGGAGATTGAGGTCTACGTAGACGACATGATAATCCACTCCAAAGGAGAAGGTGGGGCGGCACTTTGTTGACCTACGAAAATTCTTTGAGAGGCCGAGACAACATTCCATGAGACTAAACCCCGCCAAATGCACCTTCGGAGTGACAAGGGGAAAAGTGCTCGGGTACATGGTCACGGAGCGAGGTATAGAAGTTGACCCCAGAAAGATCAAAGCTATCATGGATATGAGGCCACCTCAAACTCGCATGTAAGTCAAAAGCTTCATGGGAAAATTGCGGTACATCGGCCGTTTTGTCAATCGGTTGACCACTATGTGCGAGCCCATCTTCAAGCTCATGAAGAAGAATGTGGACACGTAATGGACCGAAGAATGCCAAGACGCCTTTGACCGGATCAAGGCATACTTAGTGCATCCCCGGTACTATGCCCCCACATAGACGAAGCCTCTTCTGCTCTATCTAACTGTCACAGTACACGGCGGTTGGGGCTATGCTTGCTCAAGAGAAGAAAGACTCTCGGGTAGAAAATGCCATTTACTTTGTCGGCGGAAGCTACGGGGAGTGAGCTCAATTATTCGGCGTGTGAAAAGACACTGCGGGAGCGAGTGCAGGTAGTCGGCAAGTTGAAGCATTATATGCGAAGCCCACCCCGTGAACTTGGTCTCGAAAATGGACCCCATCAAGTACATCTTTGACAAGCCTTCCCTATCGATGCGTCTAGCGAAGTGGTCCTTCTTCTTGGCGAGAATACGACATCAACTATGTGACCGGAAAGGCCATCAAGGGTCAAGCATTGTCGATCACCTGGCGAACTTCCCGGTAATGAAGACGAGAGGGCTGAACCCCAATTTCCGAGATGAAGGGATCTTTGCGGTTGAGCACGAAAATAGATGGCGGTTGTTCTTTGACTGAGCCGCTAACAAAAGAGGAAATGGTGTAGGAATGCTATTGGTCGATCCGAAAGATGAGCATACCCCCATAGCCCTCAAGTTGAACTTTCTGCCACGAACAATGCCGCCGAGTATGAAGCCTTGCATTGCTTTGGTTTGGAGGCCGCCTTAGAAAGAAATGTCAAGGAGCTCGAAGTTTACGGAGACTCACCACGATCATCAACCAAGTCTCCAACAAGTGGAAGACCGTAGACCCTAATCTGCAACGGTATCATGCCCATATGGAGGAGTTGACTGGACAGTTCCGAGAAGTAACTTTCCACTACTTGCCGAGGGAAAAGAACAGATTCGCAGATGCTCTAGCTACTCTAGCCTCCTTGGTAGAGATCCCCGAGGGAAAAGCCATAAAGCCCTTCAGAGTGGGTAGAAGAGAAGCCCCGGCTTTCGTTGTGAAGTGGACCTGGGACCCGAGCCTATAAAGGAACCTTGGTACAATCAGTTACCAATTCCTCAAAGACGGAGAGTCGGCTTTCGAGACGAAGAAGGTAGACCAAAAGAAGGAGTCGAGCCAAAAGCTTGCAAGCCACGAAAAGGTTGGCTTCTCGACGTCATTCTAGGAGGCAACCTATACAAGAAGCGGTATCAAGGACCACTCCTCTTATGTGTCACTCAAGAAAGAGCCGGAGAGTTGATGACCGAAATCCACAATGGTCCCTTCGGTCCTCACATGAATGCCGAGCCACGATGCAAGTAATCCTCGAATGGGTTACTACCGGATCTCCATGGAAACAGATTGCGTTCAAAGACGTCCGAACTGCGACAAATGCCGCGGTTTGCCAACCTCAACCATCTCCCACCTCATGACCTGTACCGCATGACGACTCCTTGGCCGTTTGCAACTTGGGGCATTGACGTGATAGGGAAAATATCCCCGGGGAAGCAATGGGCACGAGTTCGTGTTGGTGGCCATTGACTACTTCACCAAGTGGGTAGAGGCCAAGTCCTACAAGGTCCTCACTTCGAGAAAAGTGGCCCAGTTCATCAAAGAAAAAATAATGTGCGAGATATGGGGTGCCCAACGAGATCATTTCGATAATGGGTCACACTTCGAAGGAGACTGCGATAGGCTGGCGTCGAATTCGAGTTACTGCGCCACAAAGTCGTCCCTGTATGCACCTCAGACCAATGGAGCCGTGGAAGCTGCTAATAAGACACTCGAGCGGATCATCCGGAAGATGGCCACCCGTGGTCGTGATTGGCCCGAAAAGCCGCACCTAGCACTCTGCAGGGCTCTGAACGTGCAGTCCCGGAAACGGCCACGGGAGAAACTCCTTTTGCCCTAACTTACGGGATGGAAGCGGTGTTACCGGTGGAGTTGGAAATCCCGTCATTAAGGGTCCTCCTGGAAAACAGTGTCAATGAAGTGGAATGGTTGCGCACCGGCATGATGAATTAGCCACCTTGACGAGAGAAGGCTAAAAGCCATGGAACACACCCGAGCCTACCGAGGCGAATGGCCGAGCGTTTGATAAAAGGTCAAGGCCGTAGACATCAAAGAGGGCGACTTGGTGCTGAAAGTAAAGCCCCTACCGAGACAACCCCACAGGAAAATGGGAACCCGTCTGGATCGGCCCTTATGTGGTGCGTAAAATACCGTCGGGAGGAGCAATGAAGCTTGCGAGACTTGGATGGCAATCCCTTTGTCCACCCGGTCAACGGTGATAAACTCCGAAGATACTATGTCGATAAAAAAAAATAATAAAAAAAAATAAAATAAAAAATAAATATATAAAAAAAAAAAGAAGAAGAAAAAAAAGTGCAAAAAGAGTAATGCCCGGCTAATTTGAAGACCCCAAAGGGCGGTCTAGGCAAAGACAGGGCCGCACATATAAAAAAAAAAAAAAAAAAAAATCTTAGTGCAAAGAGAGTAATGCCCAGCTAGGTGAAAACCCCAAAAAGGGCGGTCTAGGCAAAAGACGCTGCACATAAAAAATTTTTAGTTCACGGGGAATGAACTACGAAGACCTGAGCCCCTTAGCCTTTCTTGTAAAAGGGGAACGTAGGCAGCCATATATGGTTCGGTCTAAACAATAAAAAGGACGATTAAGTTTCCATGAAATGTGTCCTAAACAATAAAAGGACAATCAAGCTTCCATGAAGTGCGTCCTAAAAAATAGTAAAGGGTATTTCAGTTTTCATAAAACGGGTCCCAATCAATAAAGGCATTTGAATTTCCATGAAATGTGTCTTGATTAATTTTTAAAATAATATTTCTTGTTCATTACAAGTTAAAAACTTCTTGATGAGTTCAAGCACGGTCTACCTCTTAACTCTGCTAACCTGCTAAAAAGATCTAAAACACAACAAAATGCCTAAATAAACTAATGTGTTTGCAAATGGCAATAAGAGGATCTTGAGAAAAGACTTGTCAGTCGTCATTCGCTGAGTCTTCTTCAGTCTTCTTCCCTTTTCCTCGGCCTCGTCGAGTCTTCTTCCTTTTCTTCTCAATAATGTCGGTATCCCTCATCCCGACCTCTGGTATCCTCACTGGAGCCTCTACCAACCCCGTGTCAATGAGCGCTCTCTCTATACGAGCACGAGTCCGCACCTCCTCCCTCTGAGCCTCGGCCAAAGGAGCGACCTCGGACAACCTCTTGTACCGAGCCTCCATATCCACGACCAAGTCACACGATTGGTTATGGCAACTCGCCTTAGCCTCGGTCTCCTCGAGTCCTACTCGAGTCACGGTCGGCTCCCAATAAAGCTCGACGTCTATCCTCCAAGATAACACGAGTCGCTCCCATCTCCCTCTCATACCGAGTCCAAGTAGACGGTGGTCAAGATGGTGCTCTTCCTGCTCTGAAGATAGCCACAGGTGGGAAAGCGGTATGTGTCCAAGCCCTCGAGAAGAAAGAGAAGCTGGGCCGGATCTCTCATGTCCAATGACACCACCTCCATGGTCCGGATGTCCTCCCAATCACTCAATGGCTCCTGTAAAGCCCCAAAGCTGCTGGATACCAAGCGGGGTATGTAGAAAAACGACCAGCGAGAATCACGGAACCCTCACAAAGCATAAGACTCCTGAAATATCCTCACGGTGCGCAACCTCCAATGTGGTATCCACCAACGGATGTCCGAAGTGGATAGCCTAGCCATCATCGGCTCCGGCTACCACATTCTGTTGCCTAGGTGCACCTCTCCGAGAAATCACCCAAGGGCACTTGAGTCGGCAAAGCCCAGAGCAAAGCCAGAGCCTCTCTGCAGCCACAAAGTCAACATAGCCGGACTCCCGGACCTCATGAAAGCGGTCTCCCGAGCCATCCTGTCGATCCCATGAAATGTCTCTCCCAAAACCGGCGGGACAATATCCTTCCCAGCCACACGAGTCTCGACCATGTCCAAGAGACCACTATGACAGATCCCCACGGACTCGGCGGTGAACAAAATAGAGAATACGCGAGAGAATGAAAGCATCCATAGCCACTGTGGTCGCAGCCATATCTCGGAGACCCAAACCCACCCGGGATATCGAAAGGTCAATCCTATCCGGGGCTACCATCATCCTCTCAGCCTCTCCCAAAGGAATCTGCAGAAAAGATGCAAGCTTTACCGTCACCGGCACGTCTCCGATCAGCGGAATAGATATAGCCTCAATCTCGGGACCCCCAATCAAAGCTCTGAAGTCTTCGTGCGTTGGGACGATTTCGTTGTAAGAGAAACAGTAAACATGTCTCCGGACATCCCAGAACTTTCTTTGCGGCTCTCAACGAGATCCCAATCGGGCGGGAGATCCCTCAAATGCCATAAAGACTTGATCTTGAAGGAAGAATCAAGCAGCCCCTTGTGATTTTGGAAGTTATATCTCGCCCAAGATTGAAGACCGGATAGAAAATGGTCTCGTCTCCCCCTTTGCAATCTAACGGGATTCTCCATCGCAAAATGATCAAAGATGGTGCTTTTAGGTCCAAAATATGCTCACGGGAACAATTGGGGCAAGTCTAGAGTGAAAATGAAATGAAATGGCCAAGCCTTGCTTTTACTCGAGAAAATAACCGGTTCGGACAGGCGTAAGCCGCACGGCTTCATTTGCCCTCAAGGCCATGCCGCACGGCTACATTAGCCCTCTGCGAGAAAAATTCTGCGGCAACCAAGATTGCTGCCCAAGGGAGTTTTCACCCCACTTTTTCAACCAAAACTTGTACAAAAACATATCCAGAAGCCATTCAAGCATTTATACACCATTATAAATCATTTTGGCCCATTTTCAGCCCCAATTCCAAGCAAAAAAGTCGCCCCAAGGCTCAGATAATATGCAAATTGAAAAAGCATGAATTAGAAAAGCAATTAAAACATAAATACAATGTTTTCGCCCCATCGGCGCCCAAATAAAGCAAAAAATAATCAAAGTGTGCATAAAAATTGTAAATTGTTTGTTTTTGTTCCAAATCTACTCTAGAGACCTCCTAGGCCTCCGATTCTTCTTCATCTTCATCGTTGCTTTCGGCTCGTAGATGCTAGCCTCCCTCATCGAGGTCCTCACAGTCGCTCACATCGAGATAGATGGACATTATCGTGCCCATACTCGGCCAGTTTGCTCCCGAATGTCGGCGTTGGGTCCCCGCCCCGAGGCATAGCCTTTGGAAGAGTACTCCGAGGCCGATGAGGTAGGCAGCTGTGCCCCAGACGTGCCGTCTCTTGCGCCCAGGCTCCTGTGCATCGGCTGCCGCCTTCGAAGCGCGAGCCGGCTTCCTCGAAGAGACCGGCACATGTCCTTCCAGCCCCTATTCTGCACGACCGGCCTATCGTAAGTGCGAGCCGGAACTGAGAAAAAAAAAAAAAAAGAAAAATCTCGGAAAATCTCGAGAAAATAGCAAAAAGCGAGAAAATGCGAAAGCTAAAAAGGGAATAAGACCCTAAGAGTACACTTACGGTGCTATCGGGCGGCAAGGTGTCTTGGGGCTCCCTAGCATCGGGGACGGTATCCTCATCCTCCTCGGCACTCCATGGATCACATAGGACAAATGTGCGGGAGGGATCGGCGGGTCGATGAGCTCATCCTCCCCATATCCACGAGTGACCGCCGGCTTCGCTAGCCACGTGGCGTCCTCGGGCGTGCACTCCACAAACACAGCGTAGGGGTGTCCATGTCGAAGTACTCCTCCGCGGCCACGCACACTGGTACCTGGCAATCTCATCCTCACGGCCAATCCACGAGGCTGCGGCATCCGTCTTTGGAGGGTCGGAAGGAGTAATGGCATCTAGTGGGGGAACATGACCATCTTTGTCTCGAAGCGGTCCCCCAGGATAAATGACATCACATGTCGGCCACAGTGAGCCACCTCCTCTGCCTCGTCACCTCTATAGCATCTCCTAGCAAGATCTCTGGATACACTGCCCCGGGGGTAGAAGTCCACTCCGTCGTGCCCATCCACATTGATGACCGGCCTCACCATTTTGTAGTCGAAGGTAATCCGGGTCTTCCCAGTGAATTTATCTCTCGCATCTCCCCTCCAGCGAACCATAGCGGGGAAGATGGTGACATCCTCTGCTGGTTCCAAGGGAAGAACCCGATCACCTCGCAAAACCAGCTGCATGTTCAAAACATCAAAAGGTCATTTTCTCTCTCATAAAAGTCTCAAGACGGGGAAAAGAGAAAAGAAAAAAAGGAGACTACCTCAAGGGCAAATGAGAAGCGATCCATCGAAGCGGCCTTGTTCCATTTGTACATGTCCAACGAGAAGTAGAGCTCCGCCAATCCGGCCTCTCCCCAAGAGACCGTCCCTATCCCATCAACATCCTCCCGGAGAGTCGAGGAGGCAAGTCATAGCTATCGTCCCAGAATTGGCAAAGATGGTGGTGATAGCATCAACCATATGAATGCTCTAGCGCCCGCTGCAGGCGGTCACATCATTAGCGGCAAAATTACGCATGCTAGTACGCGCCACCTCGACATTCCGTGTCTCCATCCCGGCCCCTTCGGAATCGGCTCAAACCCGACCAAAGCACTGAAACTCCTCGGCGGTAATATGGTCCCTCCAAGTCACGGGCCTCCGGTGAGCGTAAGCCCGTAATAGCGGTGAAATCGGCGGGAGTCACGTCGGCTCTCCCGGCTCGGGTGAAAGCTATGTGTCTTGTCCCACGGAACTCGGATAGGGCTGGACCAAGCCCTTGCTCTTAGAGGTGATGTGGACACCCCTACCAATGGCCTCTACAAATGCATCCAAGCCGGTAGCCCTCACCGGCTTGCAGGATTCGCCCCATCCTTCTCAAAATCTGGCATCCTCTGCCAAAGCTTGACCGCTATCTCCGACGGTCCTCTAGACTTGTTCTCCTGTAGACAAGCACATCAAAAGAAGCGTCAGTCCTTCATATCATTTCAAAAAGCATGCATATATTCAAAAGTGCACATATTTTCAAAAGAAAAGCATTCATAAAAGTTTTTCTAGCATGACTTTTGCATCAAAAACGTGTCTTTCATCACTTGAAACGCGTCATTGCTTTCCTAAAGCACAAAATCACAATTTTTTGCACATAAGCATTATTTTTCAAAAAAAAAAAAATGGCATGCATGAATCATTTTCATCTTCCAAAATCGTGTTTTCTCATTGAAAATCAGAATTTTGACCTAGTTCTAGCACAAGGCAAGAACTCCGTCTCATATTTTGAAAAAAAATTCTTACTTCATTTTGCGAGAAAAAAGTGAGTCATTCTCATAATTTTCATCAAACAAGTTGCACATGCATATTCTTAGCCTCATAGGTTGTTCATGCATCTCAAAATCATTCAAAAAATCATTCAAAAATCCTAAAATTCGGGTCAAGCCCTAAATCATTCAAAAATCAAGCAAAATCATCGGATTTGAGCAAAATGAGAATGCTTACCCCAACTGATCGCGGGTTCGTTGATTTGTGCTCCCTTCTCCCCGGATAAAGCTCCGATGGAGGCGTAAGGAAGTCATACTTCCTCTCCGTCCTCCACGAGCTCCTTCCTCCTCCTTCTCGCGGCCGCCGAGATGTTTCTCCTCGCTTGCCTTGGTATGGGATTGCCCTCCGGATCCATTTCAAATCAAAGGGAAGCAAAAGGGTTGAAGAATTTCGAAATTCTCTCTCTCTCTTCTCTCTCTCTCGGCTGAAGTGGGCGGCAATGGTGCCCAATGCCCGTTCAAAACCTGATTTTAAATAATCTGGAAAAAACAGGCTTCTAGCCGTACGGCTTCTTTTTCTCCATCTCATGTAGGGCGGCTTCATTCGCTACGAGCATAAATTACAATCCACCTTTGGACCTTCCACTTGGGCATGCAATTTCCGTTATCTTTTAACCAAGATAACATCTTTTCATAAAATATCCCTTATCTCTTTAGCAATCAAGCTTTATTCCCAGTCGCCTCCGTTAATTCCGTTATAACGGGATAACACTAGGTGACAACCTCCGAATTGTCAGAACTCTAAACTTGTGCTACCTCTATCCGCGAATAGTGACGTATGCCCAAGTCATTCCAACTTGTGCTACCTCTATCCGTGAATAGTGACGTATGCCCAAGTCATTCCAACTTGTGCTACCTCTATCCGCGAATAGTGACGTATGCCCAAGTCATTTCCAACTTGTGCTACCTCTATCCGCGAATAGTGACGTATGCCCAAGTCATTCCAACTTGTGCTACCTCTATCCGCGAATAGTGAAGTATGCCCAAGTCATTCCAACTTGTGCTACCTCTATCCGCGAATAGTGACGTATGCCCAAGTCATTCCAACTTGTGCTACCTCTATCCGCGAATAGTGACGTATGCCCAAGTCATTTCAACTTGTGCTACCTCTATCCGCGAATAGTGACGTATGCCCAAGTCATTTCAACTTGTGATACCTCTATCCGCGAATAGTGACGTACGCTCAAGTTTCCCAACTTAAGTTACCTCTATCCCCGTCATAAAGAG
This sequence comes from Adenophora triphylla var. japonica, assembly GCA_022495995.1. NCBI lineage: Eukaryota > Viridiplantae > Streptophyta > Magnoliopsida > Asterales > Campanulaceae > Adenophora > Adenophora triphylla. The sequence goes on from JAFEMH010006948.1 coordinate 56,031, forward strand.
ATAGTGCCGTAAGCTCTAGCTTCCTCAGGTGACGACCTCCGAATTGTCAAAATCTCAAGGATCCTAGACATCGTTCCTAACTATCTAGTGATGCTTGAACTACGATCAAGGCTTGATTCCTCAGGGATACGTAGGTAGCCTTTTATAAATGGTCCCGGCCATTCGACCACTTTGGTCACCCTGTTTCTTTGTCACTCCTCGGTGATAAAGCGCCCCCTCATAGAAGTTCAAATATTCGACCACTTTGGGTCACTCCTAGCATGTCCCCGGTAGGATCAATTGCTTGACCTCCTAGGTCATTTTCTCTTCTATGTCCCCCAAGAAGAGACCAGTTTCTCTTCTTCCTCCCCCGGCGGATCCTAATTCCGAACTACGGCTGGCTTGATTCCTCAGGGATACGTAGGTAGCCTTCCAAAGGTTCGGCCACTCGACCACCTTGGTCACCCAATCCGTCTCGGCATTCGCCGAGATCGGATCCTTTTCTATCGACAACCCCACTCGCCTTGCAAGTGACGTTGCCGAGGGCTTCTGTAAGTACCCAAATCGGCTCATACCTTAGGTTAATTTTCCCGACATTTCGGTAAATTTCCCGGTAATTCCCGGACCTTCCTAGTGTTCGGAAATGTCTGGAAGCAGTCCCAAATTAAATTAAAGGGTGAAGGAGCCTTCCTAATTAAGAAACACGTTTTTCTTAATTAGGGAGAAGCTTCTAGAATGATGCCACCTTGCATGGTTCTAGAATGCTGAGTCATTGTGGATAAGCCCGCACGGCCTCATTTGCAAAGAGCCTGCAGCCGCACGGCTTCATTAGCCTTATCCAGACTGCCTATAAATAGAGCCCTCCTCTACCCAAAACAACAACAACAACACCAACAATCACACACTCCATAGCAGTCCAGACGTGAAGAAAAACCCTTGAAGGCTCAAGAAGGCGAAGAAGAAGCTCAAGAAGCCATCTCCCTCCTCCTTGAAGACCCAAGAAGAACCTCTCCTCCTAGCTCCGTCCGAAGAAGCGAAGGAAACGATTGGTAACCTCGCACGCCCTAACCTTGCATTTTAATTGATATACTTGCTCATTGCATTCATATATCTTGCTTGGGACTTGGCATTTATTCATAAAGATCATATCTTTATCACCCCCTTTCCCCTTTGCATGCATTAAGACCTCATTTGTCATAAAAATGTAGTCTTTTTCATAAAGGTGCATCCTTTGCACCTAAAATCCCTATTTTCCAATAAAAATGTCATCTTTATGCATCATTTGCATATAAAGATCAAATCTTTTTCAATGAAAACGCATCCTTTGCATCAAAACCCCTTTTTCAATGCATCATTTGCATAAAAATCAAATCTTTATGCATCATTTGCATAAAGATCATTTCTTTAAATCAAAAGCATCATTTGCAACCTAAAAATGTCATCTTTTCATTAAAGAGTCATTTTTTTATCATGCATTTCCCCTTTCCCCCAACCTTGGAACGGACCGGTGTAAAAGTTCTCATCTTTGCATCGTTTCTTCCATTAAAGGTTCATGATTTCTTTAGGAAAAGGATAACCTTGAACCCTATATCTCCGATTATCGCTTAAGAATGAGTATGAAGCCTCTATACGAGCTCGACCATCTTAAAGTGTAGGATTGATGGGCTAAGGACATTCCTTCCTAAAGAACCTCATCTTTGACCCAAAAGAGAGTCATTCTCTCGATCACGCAAGTCCCGAGGGTCCCGAGGCTTAAAAATGCGATGATCATAAGTCATAAGATGAGGACGGGATCATAATCCCAAATACATAAATTCCAAGAAATCCCGAGCAACAACCAACAAATGGTTTGTATGTCCGGAAGATAACTTGGGACATTCCCCCCCCTTTTTTTACTCTCAAACACATGCACACAAAGAAAGCACGCAAGCAATCACGATTAATGAAATCTAGGGAGACTTGCTCCGGCAAGGCACTTTGGGTGAACGCCAAACGTTCTTCCCAAGGGGTAACTTAACCTCCGAACCCATAAAACCTTTTTTTCAAAGTTTTGAGGTAATCAAAATGGCGTGGCGACTCCGTTTTTCAAATAACTCGGATGTCTTCAAACTCGCGTGAATTCCAATAAACAAAAATTTTGGGCACACATTCACACATACGAGCAAGCAATGTGATAAGTGCAGGGTGACAATTCGAAACGGATTTAAGTACGAGCTAACCAGTTCTACATGCGAATAGACAACGGATGGGCTAAGAGTCATGTATGCCAATAAAATCAGTTCTATGTACGAATTAATTCTACATACGAGCAAACCATTTGATAAATACAGAGATACGATTGCAAGCAGTTCTATGTACGAATTAATTGATTCTACAAGCGAGCAAGTAAATGACGAGCTGAAAGTTAAGTATGCAGATCAAGGCAATCCTATACGCCTATAAAAAAGCACTTATGCAAGTTAACATTGGACGAGCTAATGAGCGAAGGCGAGTAAACCCTTACCACCAATGTGTTCTCCATTGTTCTTGCAGTAGTCAGCTTGCTTCTGACAAAACTGACAATTCTCCTCTAATCTACCCAAAGAGTGAGTTACCCAATCAGGGTACAACTGGCCTCTCAATACAGGTGCAAGGGGCTCTGCTGCCTCATCTCCAGGCATCATCCCTGCTAGAATATAATTATACTTGGTTGTCACTAATGACTCCCAATTGACGGGTCCATCCTTGACCAGGGCACACAGCTTTCTATACAAAGTTTTACACCAAGGAGGCTCCCGGTAATTCTCCTCACCGATAGCATCGTATTCATCATTGGGCAACGGAAATTCCCATCCCGGCTGCTCTCAACTAAAACTACATGTGAGTTCCAGCAATTGTGTTTATTTGGAAGGTTGGTAAACAACTTGGGAGAGTTGGGCTTGGAGGGAGTACTAATTCCCCAATCATGCTTATCTAGCTTGGCACCAAAAAACTCTTTGAAAACCTTCATACAAGGCTCATGGCCCAAGAGCCTACACACCATTGCAAAGCACACCAGCACTCTACAAGTGTTAGCACCGAGCTGAAGAGGGAGGGCATCCATACATTCCAGAAACTCATTAATGAAAGGATCCAACGGCAACCTCAAACCAGCCTCAAACTGCCCATAGAAGAAAGCTACCTTAGTAGCATCTCTAGTGAAGGTCGTACGGTATTTGGCCAAAAATTGTTTCTGACTAAGGATGGTCACCCTAAAGTCTGCCCTATCTACCCCACAGAAGTTGTAGATCACATCATAACGGGACTCCAAATTCTTCCTCCCACGAATAGGTCGTTGAGGTACATAGCCCCTCTCATTCTTGCCTGGCACCACATTGGGCCCAAATGCGTTGACAATTCGAGGACCAGAAGAAGTTGAGGCAGCGTTCCCTTCTTGAGTCGTCATATCTGTACAAGCAAAAGAGGAAGCAGGGGAGTCAGTCCTATGATCATGTTCAGTCGACCTACCTAAGGACGACCTAGACTCCCCCGGGAAACCTATTCTATTTCTAAGGAAGGAGGGCTTTTGGACGTCCCTAACATAAAACAAGGTGATATGGTCAAGCAATTCATGGAATAGATGAAAAGCGACAACATTTGAGTCGTCAATCACCACATTTTCAATTTCCCCTACAATGGGCAGCCCTATCTCAGTGTAATTCAATCCCCAACTAGTCAAAATGGAGGCACACTCATCCAGGGACATCACTCTCCACTCACCGTTCACATTCTTGCATGCCCTACGGTTAACAGTGCAGTAACCATACCACGCCCCTGGTTCGCAACTAAAGGTCCTAGCCATGGCAGAAACGGAGAACAGTGCATAAATTAAAACCCTAAAGCAAGGATACGAGGGAAATACCTTAATTAATTGCAGAAGGTAGTTCCGTTGCTGGAGCCGAGAGCTAGATTTAAATCTTGCTGCAATCCCTTGATTATCGCCGGAGAAGAAGAAGTTTTAGGACGGTAAAAGTTCTAAACGAAGATGGATTTTTCTATTTATATTTTCCTAAATTTGGAAAGGGAAAGGAAAATCAAAATTAATTTTCCAAAATTAAAGACTGAAGCGGTTTTCGAGAAGGAGTTCCAAACGTCAGAATTGTAATCATTACGAAAATCGGCGCTCCTTCATCTCCAACCGTTCATCACCAACGATCAGGATGTTGCCACGTCATCATGGTCGACCTACTTCAGAGACTAGCATCGACCTGCGAGTAAAGCAATTTTCGTCAAAGAAATCTTCTTAACTTCCAAGTCGACGAAGTCAACTCGAAAGTTGGGGGCCACTGAACATACCAAAAGTGTCGAGTTGGGCCAAACGAGTAAAGTCCAATTACAGACAGCCTTGGTCTCCAAGTTCCCAATGAGACTGATCCAATCGGAACAGGGCCCAAGGCCCATCTCACACATCAGTCGACTAAGCCCATGGTCCGACCTACAGGTCCCGACCTAACTTAGTCCGACCTCATGATCTGTGCTACAATTCGGGTACGAACCATGCTCTACCCGACAGTCAGGTCGACCATGCCACGAGTGGCGACCTCGACCTAAATCAGCAAGTGACGACTTAACACTTGCCGGCTTATTTGGTTGAACAATCCTCTTAACCACATCCCTATAAATCAGGGACCGTTATAGACATGTTCCCACGTCCAAGTAACTGCCGCTATAATCTCGGAGGACATGTTGCCTCCCCAAAAATACATCACTCTTGCCTATAAATACTTCATCACTACCAAACGGTGAAAGGTAACTGCCATTTTGTATTCTGAGTTCATTATTCAATACATTTTGAGCTTTATACAACTGTTATCTTACTCTCACGCCCGAGCGTCTTCGCCGGAGACACATTCGGCTAGTCGTGGGTTCTGTTTTCAGGTCAAGAAGCCAGGTGATCAGTCCTGCCACGTGGAGGAAGATTGATAAGCACATTTCCTGCAGCATCAGTAGCAATATACTATTATAGGGGTCAAATCCACAGGGACTCGGGTTGTTTGAAATAATTCAAATGGTGCATATTAGCAAATAAAAGAACAAATGAGAGAGGTTTTGTTTTGAAAATAAAATAACTACTAAAAAGATCAAAACTTTAAACTAAATAGAGTAAGAAAACAAGTAAGCAAATAGGAAATTAAACAATAAAGAGAACAAATTTCATAGGTTGGACTTCACAAAATCATCAATCTATGCCAATTTAGTAGATAAAGTAGGTAATTGATCTCAATCTAGGGTTCACCACTATTGTAAAGATTGGGACGGTAAGGCGGCAGGATTTCAATCTATTATTTTCAAATCAATTACTTTTCGCAAATCAAGTCCAAGAATTAACTAGGAAAAGATTTAAGATCAAAAGGATAAAGAACCTAAATTAACTTGCTTTCTATCATGGCGACAAATTAATTTAATCTTTAAAGCAAGAGTCTTTGGAGAGAAAATCTCCAATTCAATGGAGGAAAATCAATCCCAATTGGTTAAAAGGCAATTAAAGACTAAATCAAAGTCAAAAGTTGCAATCGTTAACACTTTCATGAAATTAGCTAAAAAGAACTAGAGAGATCAAATTTGGAAATACATAACAATTATGACATAGATTAAAGTGACAATGTTAAATCCAACTCATGAAACTATTTAAATTAGCTACTCCTAAATATAATGATAAAAAAGAAAAATACTAAATAAAAAATTAGAAAAACTTACAAAGTTGAAGAAAATCAAGAAATCCCCAAATGGGGGAGTAGCCTCCCTTTTGTCCACAAAATAAAACTTAACCTGAAAATTATCTCATCTACTATTTATACTAAAAAGTGGAAACAAAGGCTGATCAAGGCATGTAAAATGGGGTTAAGGCCCAAATAGTAAACAAGGAGATGGCCCAAAATGCATCAAAGCCTGCTGGAAATAATGCCTTGGCGTGAAACATGGTCAACAGTCAACATTGGGGGAAAGAATTGGTGCGGTGTCGCCCCAATCGTTTGGTGCGGCCGCCCTAAACTTTCTGCCAAAAAATGTTTTCTTCTTCATTTCCATTTTGGTCACTGCAATTTGGTCACAACACTTTTCTTTTTCTTTTTTTCTTCTCTTTTTAACTTGGCCGACCCATGTCTCCTTTCTTCATTTATTCCTTAAAAGCCCTCATGGAAATTCCCCACAAGTCCTTGCAGCACCAAAATGATCCTAAAGCCCTCAAAGTTGCTCTGCCCCATATTTTCATCTTTTCTTCACTTTATCCACCAAATTTCCACCATTTTTAACCTGAACTAAAACAACACTAACAAAGCGATTAAACTACTATTTTACTCGGGAATTTTGCAATAAATAGAATTTAGAACATATAAAATGGATATATGTAAACATATCCATCAAATACCCCCAAACCTATCTTTTACTCGTCCCCGAGTAAAATAAAATACAAATATAACTAAAAACTACCCTATAATTCTAAAACTAAAGATGACCAAGAAAAATAAATAAAAACATATTTTTGGGTGTTGTTCACAATATAAAAGTTTGCCACCTTCGATCTCAAAATTCTTTTCAAAATTGCAATCCATCATGTGCCATCATAAACATAAACTTACCATTGCACTGACACATACCAATTATGATTCTTTTCACCGTGAAGAGATGTGAGGAGGGATCATTGTTAACAAAGTAAGATACTTTATGGGTTCACTAAAGAAATATCCTAAATCAAGAATTATGATGCAAAAACCATAGAAGGGTTTCCTTAGGCACTTACACACAATTGTCAACCCGCTTAATCCATATTGGGAACATGGCTTAGGAAGTTTATCTAGTTACATTAGAACCTCACTACAAGTAAGCTTTTCACTCAAAATGTAGCTTCATCATCTTCCTTTCATGGCCATTTCAACTTTGACAAATTAAGGGGCAAGTTGAACAAATAAGCACAAACTAGTGACTTCGTAGATACAAGAAAGCTAACTCAATCTTGGAGTAAGAATAGGTACCAAGGATTTCATGATTCAAAACTTGACATTTATTTGTGCTTTGATCCTTGCCATTCCATGACTTTTCTTTACGAAGACACATTTTTTTTATCAATAAATAATACATACAAGATACTTGCCCCTTTTCAACATTACATTCCCCAATTTCCTAAGTTGACCACTTAAGCCATGCCCAATATCTCATAAACTCTTGACTTGTTATTGACAATTGAGCGATCATGTTCTAGCTACCCCGGATATGTAAAGTAATCCCATAACGGTCACTATCTCATAAACTCTTGACTTGTTATTGACAATTGAGCGATCATGTTCTAGCTACCCCGGATATGTAAAGTAATCCCATAACGGTCACTTAAATTGGTGACCATGACCCCATGCAAGCAAAGTGTTATGGTGAAAAGAAAAACATAGTTGGTATTTTCTAATGCAACTCTACTTTTATAACTATGATGACACATAAGATGCAAGAACCAAAAACAACTTATCACAACATCACAAACCATGGGTGGCAACCCAACTATAAAGTGAGTAACACAATTTTCAATCTTTTTTTTTTATATAAAAAAACAACTAAATACGACATCCTACACTAACATGATAAATATACTACCACCCCCAAACCTAAATAGTGATATGTCCTCATGGCATGAAAACCAAAAGAAAGCAAAACTCAAATTCGGGAGGGAGGAGATGAAAAGTAAAAGACATAAAATAAAAGATGGAAATTAAAAACGGAAAGCAAGTAAAGTCATACCATGTTGGGGTGCCTCCCAACTAGCGCTATGGTTAAGGTCGTTAGCTCGATCGGATCCCCGTTCACATTTGGACTTCACTTTTCATCCTTTGGCCCACTTGGCATTTTCACGGGTCTTTATCTTCAGATTAAGCCCCATATATATCCCTCTTTTTATCATATCATTTAAAATTAGAGGGAATTTTTGACATTTACACACCTTGGGATTTTCCACTCGTGGCCTCTCACCATTTTTTCATCATAAGGAGAAGGAGAAGGAGAAGGAGAAGGTACAATTACGAGAGTAAAATTTTCATTTAGATTGAAAAGGGTTTGAAAATTCTCATCCGTATTGTGAACATCCTCACTATCCATCTTCTCCCCACCAAATAGGGTCAACTCAATTTCATCACAAACTTGGTCATGCCATGTTTTTTCATTAGAATTTGATTCATGCATGATCTTTATTTTTTTTTTAATTTGTTTTTACAAAATAATTAGAAAAATAAAGAAAAAGAAAATAACACAAGAAAATTATTTACAAAAACAAAATTAACTTATTCGCCCAAACATGCACCAAACAAACACCCAAGTCCCCGGCAACGGCGTCAAAAACTTGATGAGCTATTTTTTCAATACCCACTTCTTGTAATAAAAACCCTCACAAGTACGAGTGCCAATTTGTACCAACATACTATTGTAGGGGTCGAATCGACAGGGACTGGGGTTGTTTGAAATAATTCAAATGGTGCACAATAGCAAATAAAAGAACAAATGGAGGAGGTTTTGTTTTGAAAATAAAATAACTACTAAAAAAATCGAAACTTTAGACTAAATAAAGCAAGAAAACAAGTAAGCAAATAGGAGATTAAACAATAAAGAGAACTAATTTCATAGGTTGGACTTCACAAAATCATCAATCTATGCCAATTTAGTAGATAAAATAGGTAATTGATCTCAATCTAGGGTTCACCACTATTGTAAAGATTGAGACGGTAAGGCGACCGGATTTCAATATATTATTTTCAAATCATTTACTTTTAGCAAATCAAGTCCAAGCAATTAACTAGGAAAAGATTTAAGATCAAAAGGATAAAGAACCTAAATTAACTTACTTTCTATCACGGCGGCAAATCAATTTAATCTTTAAAGCAAAAGTCTTTGGTGAGAAAATCCCCAATTCAATGGTGGAAAATCAAACCTAATTGGCTAAAAGACAATTAAAGACTAAATCAAAGTCAAAAGTTGCAATCTTTAACACTTTCATGAAATTAGCTAAAAAGAACTAGAGAGATCAAATTTGGAAAGACATAACAATTATGACATAGATTAAAGTGATAATGTTAAATCCAACCCATGAAACTATTTAAATTAGCTACTCCTAAAGATAATGATAAATAAGAAAAATACTAAATAAAAAATTAGAAAAACTTACAAAGATGAAGAAAATCAAGAAATCCCCAAATGGGGAGCAGCTTCCCTTTTGTCCACAAAATAAAACTTAACCTAAAAATTATCTCATCTACTATCTATACTAAAAAGTGGAAACAAAGGCTGATCAGGGCATGTAAAATAGGGTTAAGGCCCAAATAGTAAACAAGGAGATGACCCAAAATGCATCAAAGCTTGCTGGAGATAATGCCTGGGCGTGAAACATGCTTAACGGTCAACATTAGGGGAAAGAATTGGTGCGGTCGCGCCAATTGTTTGGTGCGGCCGCCCTAAACTTTCTGCCAAAAAATGTTTTCTTCTTCATTTCCATTTTGGTCACTGCAATTTGGTCACTCCACTTTTCTTTTTCTTCTCTTTTTAAAAGCCCTCATGGAAATTCCCCACAAGTCCTTGCAGCACCAAAATGATCCTAAAGCCCTCAAAGTTGCTCCGCTCCATATTTTCATCTTTTCTTCAGTTTAATCCACCAAATTTCCACCATTTTCAACGTGAACTAAAAAACACTAACAAAGCGATTAAACTACTATTTTACTTGGAGATTTTGCAATAAATAGAATTTAGAACATATAAAATGGATATGTAAACATATCCATCAACAATCGTCACCGGCGCGACACAGGGCAGCCCATGGCCAGCCAAAATCGAAGGAACAATAGGGTTAACGTTGGAGCCCAAGGGGACATCCCATCAGTACCTCAGATGGACCTAGTGCCCTACTACATAGTCAGATGGTAGTGCTGCAGCGAATGTACGATGCCCAAGAGGCCTTGCTTAAACTGGACCATGGACATTCATTGGCTGGATTCATACGGCCCACACGAATCGAGATTTATCGTAGAGGAGAAAGTCGAGATAACATTCGAGGTAGTCAAGGGAATGGGGAAAATAACCCTCATCTCGTCCAAAATCCTTCGTTACGTGACCCCCATGTTCACTCTCAGCAATTGATAGCACATGTGGCTTATCCAGCTAGGGGCGCACATTCTTAGGTACATGCTCCAATAAGAGATCAGTTGAATCAACATAATGAGCAAGAAGTAAACTCAGCTAACCGATGAGCTAGGAATGACCAAAGGAGAAATAGAACCCCTCATTGTCGTGATCCAACACATTCTCTCAAAACCCTACATCATCCACTAAGTCCTCTTAAATGGACGGGCAGTGTTAGTTTGAGGTGACAACAATGTCGGCCATGGAGGTCGAGCTAAGCTAAGTCGAGCTCCCAGCAGAAATAGAGATAGAGAAAGATCTCGTCGTAGCTCTTATATCAACACCGGAGGTATCAATGCACGAGATTGTTTCTACTAAAAAAGAGGATAAACGAGATCGATTTGGGAAAAACACCTAAGGAGGACACACTAACGCAATGTGCTCTTTCTCTCAATGGATAGTCGATTAACCTCCCAATCCTACCTTGAAAATCCCAAATTTTGATAAGTATGGTAGACCACTGATGCTCGCGATCATGTGTAAAGATTTAAGTTGACCATGACCTTATTCTCTAAAGCCGATGACATACTCTGAAAGGCCTTTACCAGCACTTTTATAGGGACAACATTGTCATGGTTCAGATGACTAGGTAAGGGTTGCATTGACAATTGGTCCGAGATGAGGAGGAAATCCCTTGATCACTTTGCAACAGCCATAAAAAGGAAGAAAATACTAACCGACTTAGCCAACATATATCAAGGGAAGTCAAAATCCATGCTGAGCTACTGTAATATATTGAAAGGAATGGCCGACCAGATAGAGAAAAGTTGAATAGATAGGGAGGTGATTGTTTGCTTCAATTCTGGTCTATAGGCAAGACCATTAGTGTACTCTTGACAAGAGAAGCAAAAACCAAGTCCGATCTGTACAATCGAGCCTATGCAATCGCTATGAGTGAGGAAAATAGTAATAAGAAGATTAAAGGGGAAATCTATTATGGGAAGAGATAGTTACGTGATAAGCAATTTGAATAAGGAATCTTCATTGGGTTTTGTTAGAAGTGGGCTTGGAACATTAATTGAAAAATCAATGGGATTTGAACCAACAACACAACTTAGGCCCAAGTCTTATCCTGATTTACCTCATAGGCAGAATGGGCTGAAATATTTTCATTTTGGCTCGATGGGTTTTCACCACATTATTGAGAAGTGTGGGTCAAAATAGAAGGGAGGATGGGACCACATGGTTTCAAGTAGGGATGGCAATTTGACCGAACCCGATACGTACCGAAGGCGATTCGATCCGAAAAATTCGAATATGGTTTCAATTTTTTATGACTCGATCAGGTTCGAATTGGGTTTGTTACCACTACTGATCCGACTCGAGACCCGACCCGACCCCAAATCACTTAACTGAAAATTAGAAATTAGGTTTTATATATATCCTCTCTTTCTCTCTCTATCCTAAAGCACCTCTTTTCTCTCTCTCTCTCTCTCTATTCGCTCTCTCCCTCTCTCTTCTATTTGTCTCTCTATCCGTTGATTCTGCTCGTTTCTCTCTCCACCCTCGTATCTCTATCTGCGCTCGTCTCTCAATTTCAGCAATACCAATTTCACTCCAAGAGGGTTGAATCAAATAATGGGAATGGTAAAAGTGAGAATGGGAAGAACAAGAAGCATAACAACAATAACATTAATGAGAAAAACAGAGCAAGAACAGGAGGAATTTGAGGTTAGTCCATGATTTTTTCTGTTGCTTTAATTAGATTAGATTTTTTTATTTTATTTTTCTATTGTTTGGTTACATTTTTTTTTCGGTTCTGTGTTTTTATTATTATTATTATCGAAATGCCTCGGATTGGATCAGGGCACGGATCGGGGAACGGATCAAACAGCTTCGGATCGGATCGGATCGGGTTTGGATTAGGGATTTTAGTATTCGGATCAGACCTGATCCGATCCGAACCCGACCTGGTGTCGTCCCTAGTTTCAAGTAAACGATTTTTTTCTCTATTTATTTTTTTAACGTAAACAATTTCGAGAATTTTACAAGAATTTTATTAAAATATGAATTCGATAATGTGAATATCAAGTTTATAATAATTAAATATGTTTTTATATTAACTTAAACTCGGTAATGGCAATAGCGAATTTAAATTCGCTATTACCATTAGCAAATTTCCTGTAAATCTAAACCAACCAAATAAAGTCGGTTTAAAGCCCAGCTTTATAATAAAGTTGTATAAAAACCTATTACAAAAAAACACATTTAATCTGTATCAACCAAACACATTTCAACACCCTTGACAAACAAACATATTTAACAACACGTAAATAAAACAAAATATCATTAAATTACCACAACTCGATCACATAGGAAATGTCTCAAATGTTCTTTTATGGATCATTTTTTTCCTATGCTTATATGTTTTTTCTATATCGAAATATATCCCCTCAACTTGCGTAACACACTCACCCTGTGTATTGTAGGCTCGTGTGCTATGAAGTGACTCACCTTGTACCTCAATCATTGTCTGAGTCTCGGGAGGTGCATCTATCTATACTAGAGTCTCGGGAGGTACATCTGTCTGTAATAGAGTCTTGGAAGGTGCATCAGTATGAGTTTCTATGCGAGCTTCCTGGTCCTGCTCCAGTTGTCTCCCTTGGTCCTACTCTTGCTCAGGGGAGAATCCAGAGCAGAGGTGGGTAGGCTCAAGCCCACCCCAGATTTTTAGATTTTTTTTATAGTACCCACACTTACGCGCAAGTCATTTTATCCCTCAATTGATGACCCCATTGGATGTTCTTTCTCTTAGATTATATACCCCAATTTCAGGTATTTCTTTATTTTATTTTAAAGATTTAACAATTTTTTAATTGCCCATGTTTGTAAAACAATTAATTATGTTTCTGCTAAACTATATAGCTAGTTCCTGTAATTGATTCTCTGATCTGATATCTGTATAGTCATTTTGGCATTTCATTCTCTCTTTACCCACATTGTATATGTTATAAATGTCCAATTATTGTGTGAAAAGTTTTGGGTATGGGTTTCAAATTCTGATAATTTTTGGTGGGTTTGTAAATTCAGAGTGATTGATTTATGTGAAATTAGTGACTTAGCTTTGTGGGTTTTGTTCCATTTGCATAAATTTGTAGTTTTACAGTGGGGGGGTCAGATTTTGAATATTGAGATTGTGAAGTTCAATTTTCAGGGTGGAGGAGCTTAATCATTAGTTTTACAAGGAGTTAATTTTGTAGCATTTGCATTTTTATAATTGCTGAGGTAACATTTTTTTTTCAATTTTGATCCCCAGCTATGTAGCTATATTTCAGCATTTGTTTTTCCACATTTTGAAGTGGCTGAATTGCTTTGGAAAAGTGGTACATTGTGACTTTGAACATATGGAGTATTGTTGTTCTTTCTGCCTTTTAGTTGTGCTTGCCTCTAGGAGGGCTCTAAGGGTCTGAACCTGCCATATGTGTGTTTGTTGCCTTACTAATGAGATGGTATTCAGGAGAATCCTTAGCTTTCATCATAGCCATAAGTTGATTAACTTGATTTTGCAACTGTTCAAAATCAAAATGAGGGACTGAGCTCAGGGTGCATGACTTGCATAGCCTTTGGACTACCATAAGAAGAAGAATGCCCTGAATATCTGGTGGATCTTGTCTCTTGATGTTTAGGATATTTCCCTCTATACATGGGGTGCGCCGGATGATTTGTAGGAAAGCTATTAAGTTTGTAACAATCGGCTCTTACATGCCCTTCATTATTGCAGTAATTGCAAATGGTTCCTTTCTTGAATGACTTACGAGGAGCAACATTTGAAGAGTTGTGATTATGAAAAGTTGCAGCAACAACATTGCCAGGAAACTAATTAGGAAAGGGACTGAATGAAGTAGAGGACTGAACATTGGAAACCATGGTTAAGTTGTCTGGTATATGTCCTTGTCTTAGGCTCTCCTCTTGTCTCACCATATATTATGTTTCACCCACACTAGGAAGAGGTTTCATTCTCAAAATTTGACACCTAACATTAACAAAACTGTCATGTAGATCCATTAGAAACTGCATAGGCTGTTTCCTCTGCTCTCTTTCAACTTGAGCCTTGATAGCACCACAAGTACATCCACATGAAGTATGTAATGTTTAAAACTCATAGACTATATGTAACTTCTTTTTTTGATAAATGAAGTTATTTTTCATGGTTGTTACTATTTACAATATTTTTGAATACCAAGCCCACCTGGTTTAAAAATCCTGGATCTGCCACTGCTCTTGCTCATCCACTAAATGTTGACCAGGTTGCATCTGTGGCACTCTCTGCACGCGACGATGTTGAAGCCGTGGTTGTCTTTGTGGAACAGCCTGGACGCGACCAATTGGTGCCAGGGGTGCTCGAGCATCAAGCCGCTGTTGCTGTCGTATATGCGTAAGAGAACATATAATGAGATGCCTCATTTGAAGCCTAGAGTTATCTAACTCCAACTCCTGGGCGATGCTTCCCTCGTTAATTTCATGCATGCGTTGTAAGTTTTGCACCTGTTAACATCAACAGGGCAAGAATGTTACTAACTTATTATTACAATCAATAAACCCTAATATTAAAAAAAATTAAAATTATATTTACTTACCAAACCCTCGAAGACACTAGCATGTGATCTGTACCCTATATCCTCTACATGGATCGGGCTCACTCATAATTAATGAACGTTTGATTTTCTTGAACCATTTCATGTACGGATGGGCGTAATCCATCACCTCCTCACCCAACACACCATTCACCACGCTCTGAGCTCGTGCATTCCATAATGATATGTACTCACTATGTTTTGAATCCCAAGCCACATGTGCTCTACCTCGACGATCAATACTATGCATATCTTCATGTGTGTCACATGGATCGGGGACCGGCTGTAGCATGCCAAACTGCCTCATAACTCGATCAGGTAGGTGCCATTCTGTAGCGATTGCGGAATTGCCTTCCTCCTTTTTATTTTATTTGTTTGAGTCGCCACTTATATTATTATGAAAATATAGAAAAACCATTTTTTAAAGGATTTGGGTTCGGGGCATAAGTGATGGATTTTGAAGGTCAAGGAGCACCACATCCACCCAATCCAAAGATCGGTCTTGCTTAAGGGGGTTTTCAATAAATAATATCTTTTTTTTAAAGAAATAAAGAAAAGCATCCATTTAATTAGATTAAACAGAATGTGGGATCGATTGCTTCGAGACCGTCTCCATGATTTGGAGAGGCTCTAGGCCGATCCTAGATTCAATGTATTATACCACTCTAACAATCAATTAGAACAAGTAAAAAGTAAAGGAAGATTACCTTTTAGGTCGAAAGGTGATTCAGACAGAGTTTCGCCTCAATCCTAGGCTTGGATCTCGATGTTCGTCGATCAACAAGATTGATAAATGAACTTTAAGTGTTTGTTTATGGGTGATTTACATGAATCTTTCAAGGAGATATTCCAGTAAAATTATCTGTCTGACCGTCCTCTAAAATACTGAAAGTCATCAAGTATTTATAGGGGTTTTAGGAGACTCAAGTGGATTGGGATTCCTCCCAAGGAAGCTTCCAGAACTCTAAGATCAGTAGAGACCCGGATTGGAGAAGAGTTACCAAGAAAAGAGGTTGAAATCGACAAGGAAAGTGATTCTGCACATCCTGTAGAAGGTTAGTCTCGCGCGAGACACGCCATGTCCCGTGCGGGACAAGGCTCACAAAGGATAGTTTATTCCTCTCCTTGTTATCTCGTATGCAGTTCAGTCCAAACTAACGCCCGTTAGTCAAAACTTAATGAAACATGACGAAATGGTGGATTTCTACTCCAAAACCAAAGGCGAGACTTAGAGTGGTATAACTCTGCCATGATAGGTTCAGAATGGGGTGTGTACAGAGCCCCTCAGCAACAATTTATGGAAGAAGTCATGTCGTCGATAGAAAAGACATCATTCTAGAGATCGGGATGGTCGAGCCACACGACTTCCTACGTATCTCTATCAGAGAATCAGACCAAAACGTAGTTCGAATTCAAAACACAAGAAGGCTTCTTTAGGTAATTTGAAAATCATTTTGAAAATCGAAGATTTTTTTTTTGAAAAGGCAAACTCATACTGAGGAATCAAATCAAGACCCAATTCTGAATATACCTGTCTGTTTGAAGATTCAACTTTCTTGGCTCCGAACCTGCGGGGAAAAATGTTAGAAAACAAAGGTTTACCTGTCCGGTCCTTCGCATCCTGTTGGTTTTGTGACGATTCGCCTGTCAGGGCTCCGAATCGGGCTTTTGAGGATGATGATTCACCTGTAAGGGCTCTGAACCGAGCTTATTGATAATGATTCACCTACCGAGGCGCTGAATTGGGCTTTTTGATGACGATTCACTTGTCAGGGCGTTGAACCGGGCTTTTGATGAGGATTCACCGTCGGGGCGTTGAACCGGGCTTTTGATGGAGTGGTTTAGTGTCTTCGACCAACCAAGAGATAATTCGACTATCTAGGTTCCGAATTATGCGGGTTGAATTGATCTTTGGATCAATCATTTTGGGCGACTCGACGTCATATCAGACAATCATGCGTACGCCACGTTCGGCTCGTTCTGTGACTTGCGGTACCAATTTTTTCATGTTTCCTTGCTAGGGCTTCACTTTCAAGGGTAAATGTGTCAAAATTTTGAATTTTAACGTTGCGCAGACGTCTATTGTCAGGGACAATTTTGTCTCTTTCCAGTAGGGTTGTCTCACGCGGGACAACTTGTATCGCTCGGGACAAAGTCTGTCGAGGCAATAAAACCAGTAGCAGCTTGTTTATTTCAACCATTCCATTTACAAACTCTCTCTTCAAGTACGAGCCTAGGGTCTTTTCCACTGAAATTGACTTCTCTTTCTAATCAACTTCTCATCTCTCCCCAATTCTATATTCGATGACCCAAGAACGGAAAAACTCAACATTTGAGAGTTATTTGCTTCGGAAGGATTACCCTCGCGATGATCTTACTTTTGATCGCCATAGACATATCTCTCATGTCATTCATGAAGGCTTGGTAAGATTCTCTTTCTCAATCTCATTCTATAGATGCATTGTATCCATTCCATGTTCTGAATCCATTGATTTGTCAAAAATTGGATATTTCCTTCCTTTGTCAAGAACTAGGTTCATTGTTGATGCATGCTCTATTTCTCATGCTTTTGTTGAAGTTTGATGATGTATTTGTGCATATAGGAATGCCCTACATCTTTCGGGTTGTAGGAGGGATTGATTTGGGTAGCCAAATGCAATCTTTAGCATGATTCTCTAGTATGCACGCCAAGTGTTCGATGAAACGCCCCAATGAAAAATTTCTTCCATTTTCTTGGAGTTTTTGCCATGGATGATTTCTGACACTATTTTTTTGTCTTTCTATGTTTTGCAGCCATATAAATCAACTAAAAACTATCGAGGTAGCGCAAAGTTTGCAAAAACTTTGTGGGACAAAGTTAAAGCTTTGGACGGGGTCCGATCTAGGGCGGAGCAAACATGGCTTCACACTTTCGTGGATAACATCCACGGGATGAGGAGGACTCCTCAAGTTCTCCAAGCTATTCGGGAGAGATGGTGGGATACTACCTACATAGTTCATCTTCACTTCGGGGAAGCTACTATGACCCCAACTGATTTTCTAGCCATCATCGGGTTGGAGTGTACCGGTGCCCCTTTTCCGGTGACTGGGGGTTTCAAGCCGACGAGCCCAACTAAGTGGAGGCGGCTGATTGGTTTTATCCCTAGCAAAATCAAGGGATTTGCTGTTGAGCTCTCGCCTCTTCGTGGCCACATCGAGGCATATGTTGATAGAGCCAATGCGGTCACAGACCGAGTTGTGAGGGGTGCTCTCTGGTACATCCTATCAGAGACCATTTTTGCCAACCACTCCTCTACTGACCGTATTGCTCTTTTAGGGATCCTGGAGGACCTTGACTTGGTGAGCACATATGACTGGGGCTCAGCCGGTCTAGCTTTCTGCTACCATGCCATGGATGAGGCATATAGGCACACCAAGGATACCATGCAGGGGAAATTCTTATGCTTGGGAGGTACATTTCTGATTCTGTCTTGTCATTTATCTGCACTTTTCATCCATGCTTTGCACTTAATCTACTCTATTTTCTTGTACAGATATGGGGGTATGTGAATGAACGCTCGCCAAAAAATGAAATGTTTTTGAGAGTCGCCATGCCATTTTAAAGGAAATATTGAAAACCTTTTTGAAAAGAGAATTTGGGTTCGGGGTTCAGGTTACGTGTTGGGAAGAACCGAGATTTCACCCTACACGCCTCGTTCGTAAACGAGTCTTTCTATGTTCAACATTCTAGACATTCAAAAGTGTGTGCGAATTGTGTGTGACAAGATATGTGACAAAATGCATGGAAGTGCTTTGTTTTATTACTCAAAGGGGAACATTACAACTTGTGAGCCATTGATCATGGGAGGCCACGTCCCATATTACAAAGAGGAGAACAGATTACAATTGGAAAGTTGATCTCTGCATATTGACAATATGTGTCGCGTGACACAGGATCTGCTTTGCAGGATATGTCGACACAAGTTGGCATATGCAGAAACCTTACAAATCAAGCACAGGACTAACTGAGATATACCCAATCACTTCAAATGAGTGTGGATATTGAAGGTCCACACTCTATTTTGAGTGACAATGGAATTGGACATACAAATTACAACTGAAATGATAGTCTCTGCATAGGGCTAGTTATGTCGCACTACACAAGACGGATGAGACCAATTGTGTCACGTGACATAACGTTGCCTTCTGCAAAGACTTTACAATTGAGAAATAGGTTCAACAGATACCAAATCAGATCAAGTTATCATAACAAATCAACTCAGAATAACGTGAATCCACAACAGATTGACCAAGGGGGTATGGATATGGGGAGATCCACATTCCCTTGGCAAACAAGTTACAAATTCACTTAGATCAAGGTATGAATATTAATTAAAACAAGGAAATCAAGTTAAACAGAGAGATGGCGATTGCCACTTGATAATCAGAAGCGGATGGAGCTTGATTATCAAGTGGAGGAATGGAAATTGAACTGAATTGTGCAAATAGCAAGTAAATGAGAGAGATATGAAGGGAAGGGATTCGTTACCCTTGTAGATCCACCACCACTACACCAAGTTAGGTGTAATGGCCTTCTGATCAGCTACAGTATACAGATTTGACCACAGGAGGAGCTTCTGAGCTTGGATCTTCAGTGATGTATATGGATGTATGTGAGGGAGATGAATGAATTAGGTGAGAGGGTTTGAATTGGTGAGGATTGGTAGGTGTTGTGTGTGTTTTTGGACAGAGGGGAGAGGGTTTGAAGTGGTGAGGATTTGTAGGTGTTGTATATGGATATATGTGAGGGAGATAAATGAATTGGGTGAGAAGGTTTGAATTGGTGAGGATTGGAAGGTGTTATGTGTGTTTTTGGACAGAGGGGAGGTATTATGGCGTGAATTTGACAGAGTGACCTTAGGAGGTGGAAAAAGGATCCTGAAATGAGAGGGGTAGGGTCCAATTTATAGCTGCAAGTTAGAGGCAAGGTATGTCGCACGACCTCCTGTGTCAGTTTTCCATGGCTCGAGTTGTCGCGTGACACAGGATGCCAATAACCGTTTCTGGCACCAAATTGCTGCTTCTGGAACATTCTGAAATAATTCCTTAAAGGTCCAAAGCAATTAATTCCCTGTAGGTCCTTCTGTACATAAAAATTGACTTAAAAGCACTTCCTTCACAAAAACTTATAAAAAGTTTCCGAAAGTCTCGGAATGGATCAGGAATTTACCAAAACGCCCCTAGTGCAATTTTATCATATTAAAATGCACCTAAAAAGGGTCGCGAATTGGATTGGCGTACTCACTGAGCCCCTTGGCAATGTCACTTATGGAAGAAGTGAGGTTGTCGATAAATAGGACCCAATCCCAATGAGCGGCTGGGGATGTGGCGGATGGCTGGACGATGATTGATGAGATCGGATGGCTGGACCTTTAGAGAAAGGATTCCTATGTATCCCTGGAGGGAATCAAGCCGGTCGTAGTTCAAAAGTTGACTGTTGGGTGAAGGAAACCAGGGCGAAAGGGTAGAAATATGCTTTCATACCTTTGCTGTGCTTACCTGAAGATGATGATTGACCGTCTGACAAGGGCATTTGTTGATGATAAATCTCCGTCCAACACGAGCTCTTGATGATCTTCCGTCCAATACGGGATTTCGGTGATGATCTTCCGTCCGACACGGGCATTTGATGATTACCTTCCGTCCAACACGGGAATTTGATGAAGAACCTCCGTCCGACACGGGAATTTGACGACGACCTTCCGTCCAACACGAGAATTTTGATGAAGAACCTCTGTCCGACATGGGAATTTGAAGAAGAACCTCCGGCCGACACGGTAATTTTGACGATGACCTTCCGTCCAACACGGGAATTTTGATGAAGATTCTCCGTCCGACACGGGAATTCG
Organism: Adenophora triphylla var. japonica; assembly: GCA_022495995.1. NCBI lineage: Eukaryota > Viridiplantae > Streptophyta > Magnoliopsida > Asterales > Campanulaceae > Adenophora > Adenophora triphylla. The sequence continues at coordinate 76,636 of JAFEMH010006948.1, forward strand.
ACGATGAGACTTTCGGGATATTGATGATGAAACCTCCGTCCAACACGGGATATTGATGATGATACCTCCGTCCAACACGGGCGTGATGATAAGCATTCGTCCAACACGGGAATCTGATAATAAGCATCCGTCCAACACGGGAATCTGATGATGATTTCCTCCGTCCAACACGGGCATTGATGATAATCCTCCATCCAACACGGGAAAAGATGATGAACTTCCGTCCAACACGAAAATTGATGATGAGCATCCGTCCAACACGGGCAATTGATGATAATCCTCCGTCCAATACGGGAAATGATGATGAACTTCCGTCCAACATGGGAATTGATAATGAGCATCCGTCCAACACGAGTAATTAATGACAATCCTCCGTCTAACACGGGAAATAACGATGAACTTCAGTCCAACACGGGAATTGATAATCAACATCCGTCCAACACGGGTAATTGATGATAATCCTCTGTCCAACATGGGAAATAATGATGAACTTCTGCCCGACACGGGAATTGATAATGAGCTTCCGTCCGACACGGGAATTGATAATGATTCACCGTCCAACACGAGATTTTGATGATGATTTGCCGAGGCTGATGGGCATTATTTCTTGAAGATTGAGGCAGCTGAAACTCCTTTCGATGAGCAATGCTTGGAGACTGAGGCAGCTGAGGCACTTTTGAATAAAGCTGATGAATCCGAAGATGACGAGACTGATGACGATGATAAAGGCAGGATATACCACCTGGAGGATTTGAAATCTTTGTCCAGATTGGGATTTGAGGAGCAATCCCCATGATTAGATCATGATCACTTTGATTATTGTACCCTGTGGAGGGGAAACACAACACTCTAGGAAAATTTTGCAATTATTGTTTAATTTATGCATTATTAGCTTTTATTGCACGAGTCCACCTCGGCTAGAGATGAAAATGGAGTGAGGATTTTGTACGGTTTGACGAGTAGATATGCATGTAGCAATTATGCTATGATGGGTTTATGAAGGAATGACTGTGTATATATGATGATGGGGTGAACCCTCTCCAATGAGGTGGGGAAATGCATGAGTGGTGATTGAGAAATGTATGGATGACATGGTACAACCTAGGCAAGTCGGGGACGCTCTCGGGAGTATAGATTTGCAGCTGGTTGATTGTTGTTGATAAGAACAAGGTGTGTTACGCATCCGAGATAGAGAAAGTGCAGAGAATGCCCTGGTTTTGAAGAGGTCACTGGGCAAAGCCGCAGTTGATAATGCAAAGCAAACCCGGAGGGAATCTGGTAAGGAGAGCCTGAGAGAACAGCTTAACAAAGCCCCAGCTTGAAGAGATTCAATGCAGCCTTATTGCAGACAGAGTCAACTTGTGGCCAAGGGCAACCCATCATTTCAGACATTAGTCAATCAGTCATTGGATAAGACTCGGAAATGTTCACGTGCAGAGGCACATCTTTCGAAAAGTGGGAATGAATCCCGATTTTGTGTATACACATTCACTTTAGGTTTGACTCTTTTGAGAGAGTATAAGCATCACAAGGTGTGGAAAAGTGTATGGAAGCCCCTGTTGACAGAAAAGACAGTGTTTAGCTCTAATGTAGAAAAAGAAGACTTGTCGAGACACTTGAAAACTTGTCTTATTCGTGATGATCACAAGGATGCTTAAAACCCTTTATTGATGTTCGGGTTATTCAACCACTAAGCTTGGTATGGACAAATATTTTGATTAATCATAAGGAGAAATCCAACTGATATCAAGGATCAAATTTGGTGAGATGGACAGAGGATCTGTGTATGGGGACGGCCCTTGAGGAGATCGGATTTTCTGAGATTTGTTTGTGATTTCGACCGGACCAATTCTGGTTGCCTACGTTCCCCTCCTTGGGAGGAGCTCAGGTCGCCATAGTTCGGGCTTATCCCGATTTGAAAAGAGTCTTTGAGGATTGACGATTTGAAGAACATGTCCTTTTGGAGTGTCAATGAAAGACACGGATGCGAAGCCCCAGTGGGACATCCACGGCAAGTGTTTGCGGAGGAGAAATGAAATATGCTCACATGAATGGTCGAATGAATGGATTGAATTTGCACAATATTTGATTGATGATCTTGAACCGAGATCGATTAGGTTCCAATTTAAGCAAGCAACGAAGCATTAATTTGATTTAGATTCTGATGAAATTTAGAATGGAACTGTTATCCGGTAGAAACTGCAACTGGGTTTCAGGGTTCCGATCGGCCATCGGGCGATTCGGGAAAATCATGACCTCTTAAGATGAGAAGTCGGCTGGGCTTTTTGCTGACTGAACCTCTAAAGATGAGAGGTTGGCTTTTGGGGATGTGTTTGGGATTTAAAAGGTAAGGGAATTGGTTTGCCTCTAAGAATGAGAGGTCAATCTTGGTTTTGGCCAAAGGCAAGGGTAACGGTAATGGGAATATCCTCTAAAATTGAGAGGACGGCCGATTGGTCGGGGTATTAGTGAGAGAAAATCCAAGCTATTGAGCCCTTTTGTGAACTTGGGGGAATTTGGGCTTCTTTTGAACATTGGTGAGCTTCTTGAGAAGTCGGTGACTTTTGATGAATTTTGAGGATCTAAAGTCCTTCTTTTGAAATGCCTCTTGAGAAGTTGAGGATCCTTGCTGAATTGAGAGGATTTAAAATCCTTCTTTTGATAACTTGGAAGGCCTCTTGAGGAGTTGAGGATTATTTTGCCCTCCCTTCATGGCTTGAGTATTTTATGCATCGCCGACTCTCGAAGTTAATTTCTTGGCATTGCTTGGACTTCTCTTAGCATGGAGCAAAGATGATGGCTAAACAGGGTTCCAAAACATGACGATCTTGAAGTGAAACGGTATTGTTTAGTGAAGGTGAGGTAATGGTTTCCCTAGGGTGAAAGGTTTCAATAAAATACCTAGGATGATCTAAACGAGATTAAGTCTTCATTGCTTGCTTAAGCTTACTTGAGTGAATTAACAAGTTTATTTAATTAGTGTAAAGTAACCAGGGGATTTTTGATTTTGATTGATTTAAACTAAATTAAATTGAAAAGCAAATAAATTAAACTAATGAAAATAAAGCAAATGATTGAAATCAAGAATGACAACGGGATTCACGGATTGGGTTTCACAATACATTCACTTTATGCTATTTTATCACTTAAAGAAGACATCAATTTCATTCTAGGGTTCATTCACAAAATCATGAGTTGGGACGGTTTGGTGTGCGATTTGCAACTCAAATATTCTTCTTTTATTATACTTCCAATTATGTATATATAATAATCAAAGAACTCATGAAGATCAAAAGAATAATTGAACCTAAACCAATTAATTTCAGTTACGTCCTCAATTCGGTTTAAGTAGTAAAATAACGGTCATGTATCTATGCCCGAGTTACCGTAGCAATGGATACCCACAAATTCTAGGGCCAAAAATATCTTAACATAAATCTGAAACCCTAGAACGGATTAAAACTATTTTACCACTCTAGAAAGAAATTTAATTAATAATTAAAAACTATAGCATAAAAATCATGTAATGTTATTCCCAATCCGCAAATCAAATATTTAACTACTCCTAATCATAATAAAAATTACAAAATTAAAACTATGATGACACATAAGATGCAAGAACCAAAAACAACTTATCACAACATCACAAACCATGGGTGGCAACCCAACTATAAAGTGAGTAACACAATTTTCAATCTTTTTTTTATATAAAAAAACAACTAAACACGACATCCTACACAAACATGATAAATATACTACCACCCCCAAACCTAAATAGTGATATGTCCTCATGGCATGAAAACCAAAAGAAAGCAAAACTCAAATTCGGGAGGGGAGGAGATGAAAAGTAAAAGACATAAAATAAAAGATGGAAATTAAAAACGGAAAGCAAGTAAAGTCATACCATGTTAGGGTGCCTCCCAACTAGCGCTTTGGTTAAGGTCGTTAGCTCGATCGGATCCCCGCTCACGTTTGGACTTCACTTTTCGTCCTTTGGCCCACTTGGCATTTTCACGGGTCTTTATCTTCAGATTAAGCCCCATATATATCCCTCTTTTTATCATATCATTTAAAATTAGAGGGAATTTTTGACATTTACACACCTTGGGATTTTCCACTCGCGGCCTCTCACCATTTTTTTTCATCATAAGGAGAAGGAGAAGGAGAAGGAGAAGGAGAATGAGAAGGAGAAGGTACAATTACGAGAGTAAAATTTTCATTTAGATTGAAAAGGGTTTGAAAATTCTCATCCGTATTGTGAACATCCTCACTATCCATCTTCTCCCCACCAAATAGGGTCAACTCAATTTCATCACAAACTTGGTCATGCCATGTTTTTCATTAGAATTTGATTCATGCATGATCTTTATTTTTATTTTTTTAATTTTTTTTTACAAAATAATTAGAAAAATAAAGAAAAAGAAAATAATACAAGAAAATTATTTACAAAAACAAAATTAACTTATTCGCCCAAACATGCACCAAACAAACACCCAAGTCCCCGGCAACGGCGTCAAAAACTTGATTAGCTATTTTTTCAATACCCACTTCTTGTAATAAAAACCCTCACAAGTACGAGTGCCAATTTGTACCAACATACTATTGTAGGGGTCGAATCCACAGGGACTCGGGTTGTTTGAAATAATTCAAATGGTGCAAAATAGCAAATAAAAGAACAAATGGAGGAGGTTTTGTTTTGAAAATAAAATAACTACTAAAAAAATCGAAACTTTAGACTAAATAAAGCAAGAAAACAAGTAAGCAAATAGGAGATTAAACAATAAAGAGAACTAATTTCATAGGTTGGATTTCACAAAATCATCAATCTATGCCAATTTAGTAGATAAAATAGGTAATTGATCTCAATCTAGGGTTCACCACTATTGTAAAGATTGGGACGGTAAGACGACCGGATTTCAATATATTATTTTCAAATCATTTACTTTTCGCAAATCAAGTCCAAGCAATTAACTAGGAAAAGATTTAAGATCAAAAGGATAAAGAACTTAAATTAACTTACTTTCTATGACGGCGGCAAATCAATTTAATCTTTAAAGCAAAAGTCTTTGGTGAGAAAATCCCCAATTCAATGGTGGAAAATCAAACCCAATTGGTGCGGCCGCCCTAAACTTTCTGCCAAAAAATGTTTTCTTCTTCATTTCCATTTTGGTCACTGAAATTTGGTCACACCACTTTTCTTTTTCTTCTCTTTTTAAAAGCCCTCATGGAAATTCCCCACAAGTCCTTGCAGCACCAAAATGATCCTAAAGCCCTAGAACGGATTTAAACTATTTTACCACTCTAGAAAGAAATTTAATTAATAATTAAAAACTATAGCATAAAAATCATGTAATGTTATTCCCAATCCGCAAATCAAATATTTAACTACTCCTAATCATAATAAAAATTACAAAATTAAAAGAAATAAATAAAAACCTGGCTTCAAATAAAAATACAAAGGTTGTTCTATCCTTTCTTTCCTCGCAACAGTGCTTAGTACCACCCCTCCATGAATAATGCCACGACTTGATTTTATATAATACCCTAGGTTGATTATTGTGAAACTGCCATGAAAATAAGGCCAACAAGCCCAAACGAAGCCCAATTCCGTGAACAGTTCGCCAGGCCCAATTCCCACTCGTGAACACGAATCGTACCTATTGGCCCAACTCGTTCTGATTAATTACAATGTCTCCTTTGCCAACTGCCTTGCTCGGCCACTTGCCTATGATGTTTGCCCATGTTTTGGCCATTTGCTCGGCCACTTGCCTCCTTCGACCGGCCAATGCCTTGGCCTGCTCACTTGATATTCCTTGGCTCATTTGGTATTCGTTTCGTTCCGCAATTGCCAAGTCCAACTTTGAACTTTGATCGCTCTAATTTTTGCTTTCGCACTTTCGTCCTTGAATTATTATATTTTTACTTTGCCCCCTGACTTTCATAAAATCAAATTAATCCTCAATTTTCCAAATTTGCAATTAGGTCCCTGAACTTCCAAGATTTAAAGTTTGGCCCTTGAACTTCATAATTTTCGTTTAGTCCTCCGCTTTTCAGAATTGCATTTTGGTCCCAAAACTTCCAAAGTAGGTTCAAATCTTCTATTTTCAGCATTGTTTCACTTCAGTCCCTGAACTATCAAAATACTAAAATATACATTAAATTATCGAGGTTTCGAACAGAAAATAAGCTTAGGAACATATCTTTTGGATTGGTAAAACCACATCCATCAAATACCCCCAAACTTACCTTTTGCTCGTCCTCGAGTAAAACAAAACTAAAACTAAAACAAAACTAATCTAACAAATAAAAACAATCAACAGAAAATATTTTTGAAATGTTCTCACTACATACAAGGTTACCGGTCAAACAAGTCTCAGATTCTCACTTAAATATGCTAAACGAGTGCCAATAAGAATATGCAATTACAATCACATTAATGCATCTAACCCACAATTTCCACCTTGGCCTGAATGATGAATGAAATATGGAAGATCATGATCAACAAGATAAGATTGTTTATGGGTTCACTAAGACATGCCCTACCTCACAGATAACAATACAGTTTACAAGGATACTCATATGCACGATTACGCACTTGTCAACCCAATTACTCAATATTGAACAAAAAAAATATGGCTCATAGTTAATCCACAACAATTGTGGGGATAGGTTCACGGGTACAAACAAAGGAATGGACATACAAACACAAGAATGTGAAATTAAAAGCCTTCCATTGCATATTACTCATTCCGGAATTTCAGCTTTTCCGCTCACCTTTGTTTCCCCAATACTTCAACCCCCAAACTAGAACTTTGTTCATACTTTATACACTTGGGGTTGAAAGCATTTCCTCTCTCAATAAATGTCACTTATCAAACATACTTCACAGAATTAGAGGGCAAACTTTTTTGTTTTGTTTTCTTCTTCTTTTTCTTTTTTTTTTTTTATTTTGAACTTGAACTTTTTTTAACTCTTTTTTTTTGATCTTGCCCCCCCTTTTTTTTTTACAATATATATCCACTTCACAATTTTTTTTGACCTTCCACACTCATTCCCAAAATTTCCCTATGTCACCCCCAAACTTGAACTTTTCTAATTCCACATTCTTGCAAAGGTAGGATAAACCTATTCTAGGTGTCAAGGGTTAGGGAGTAGGCGTCAAATGAAGGCGAATGGTGGTCTAGATGTTCCATTCTTTCTAAACAGGCTCAAAAAGGGATCAAGTGACAATTCATATATAGACAGTGACGAGAAAGTCGAAGGCTCACAAGTGGGTTAACAAAGAAATATAAGCCATAAATATCAAGTAATCTAATGATGTGTTATTGACAAGCATGCAACCATGTTCTAGGATCCCCGAGAATGTCAAAGTGAACCCATAAAAGACACCTAAATTATTGACCATAATCAAGAAATATGATGGAAGTGAATGGTGGTGCAATTGTGTTTTACATGTATTAATGAAATTCTAATTAACATATTCAAATTGGCACAAACTAGCAAAACTCAATCAAAAACCCTCAAATCATCACGGACGTTGGCCAACTTCCAAACATATAATGAGAACAAAATTTTTTAATTTTTCTATTTTTTTGGAGGGTGACACTATATACACTCCCCTATAAACCCACAAACTCGGAGAGATATCTACCCCCAAACTCAAAACATGCTATGTCCTCATAGCAAAGAGAACAAAAACATGCCTCGGGTTCAAAGGACGATATGACACAACAAAACGAATAAATAAAGCAAATAAAAACGTACCTACTTGGGTTGCCTCCCAATTAGCACATTTGGTTAAGGTCGTTAGCCCGACCGTTGCTCCCGTTTGGACTTCACCTTCCGTCCTTTGGCCCACTTCATGGTTTCACGGCTCCTTATCTTCAGTTCATGCCCCATAAATAATCCCTTAAATATGAAGCCATTTGATGCCCATGAAATTCTTTCACATTTGTGCTTTTTGGGTCTTTTCTCTTGAGGATCTTTTTCATTTTTTTCTTCCTCACAAGAAACAGGAGGTACAATATGGATGGCCAAATTCTCATTTAAACAGTTAGGAAGTGGAAAATCATCATCCGTATCATAAACCTCCTCACTATCCCTCTTTTCACCACCATAAAACAATCGTTCTAATTCATCACATGCCTCCTCATGCCAAGATTTCACTACCACTTCTTTCTCTACAATTTCCACCTTTTCAATACACCCACTTGAACTAACACAAAGTGATTCATCCTTACAATCATCATTGGAGATTTCATAGACAAAATTCCCCTTTGATTTCTTCGTGAGTTGCTTTTGTTCTAGTGGTGGTAAATGAAAAGCTGAATCATAAACACACTCTTCCCCATCATAATTTGTATACCAAACTAGGGTTGAAGGTTGCTCTTCAGCAGGTGGTAGTGGTGGGTCGGTATAATAAGATGGCTCACAAGTCGTATTATAAACTACCTCATCATTGCCCCAAACTTTGTCTGCATGATTTCCCCATCCTCCTTGATTGAATGAGTTAGAGAAATAGTCATATTGCGATTGCCATGGTGGGACGGGACTTCTTTCTTGTACCTGTGAAACATACTCAGGAAAATAGGTCCTAGACAGACAATTATTAGTAGCGTGATAATAAACACCACAATTAGCAAATGCCTCTTGAACATTATAATCAACAAAATTTCTTGTGCGACAAGAATGTCTATCTTTTTTGACAATAAGGCCACTTGCCTTGCCAATTCTTCTCTCACTAACTCCTCATTGGTGTTTATTCCATACATCCTTGAGTATCTCACACATAAATTTTATACTCAAGAAAATGGAAAATAATAAAAGAAAACTATTTACACCCAAAAAATAAGAAAAGAAAATTATTTACAATACACTAATCAAAATTAACTTGTAATTCACAACAAGTCCCCAGCAACGGCGCAAAAAACTTGATGGATAAAAATCCTCTTGTAATAAAATACCTAGCAAGTGTACTAGCTACCGTGTAGTAGTATGCACAAGCAAGGGTCGAACCACAGAGACTTGAATGAATTAACAAATTGATTTATTTAGTGTAAAGTAACCAGGGGGTTTTTGATTTTGATTGATTTAAACTAAATTAAATTGAAAAGCAAATAAATTAAACTAATGAAAATAAAGCAAATGATTGAAATCAAGAATGACCACGGGATTCACGGATTGGGTTTCACAATACATTCACTTTATGCTATTTTACCACTTAAAGAAGACATCAATTTCATTCTAGGGTTCATTCACAAAATCATGAGTTGGGACGATTTGGTATGCGATTTGCAACTCAAATATTCTTCTTTTATTATACCACCACTAACACTACCGGCCCTGGCATCCGAGGTAAGATTGAAGAGTCGATTCTCGCTACGAGCTCCCATGCCTACCATCTCCCTTAAATCGGGGTACCAACCACTCCCAATAGCTTCACAGAGAACTGGCTTCACACATGACAGAAAGATGTCTTTTTGATCCGGCAAAGGGATTGGCTCAGAAAGCTCATTCAGCTTAGCGTTCCACCTCTTGTAGAACTCGGTGATTGACTCATCTTGTTTCTGAATTGTACCCACCAAGTCGTCTCTAGTTGTGCGCCATTCAAGGTCCCACGGTACTTTTCAAGAAAGGCCTCAGTGGTCTGACTCCAAGTAGATCGAGCTTCTGGCTTGAGAGTTAGAAACCATGTCAAAGCAGGTCCTTTGAGTGTGAGATGAAACTGCTGAGCCATAAACTCGGGAGTACAACCCATTGCCCTTACAGTCATCACATATGTGTTCACATGAGTTTTAGGACATGTTGAGCCATAAAATTGTATTTTGGGCATCTTGAACTTATAAGGGAGAGGCTCTACTTTCCTTGGATCAACAACTTTAAGTCCACTTGACCCTACAGTCAACCTGTCAATTTGCTGCTGCATCTGTTTTAACAACGCTGTCACCTCTGGGGTCATCCCTGGAAGTTGAGGAATAGAGGGAGCAGCGGTTGAAGAAGGCTCAAAACTGGTTGATTGGAAGAGAGGCGGCTGAACTGACCCAGATGCTGGAGCTGGCAAATGATTAAACTGACCGGTTGGGGAATTCTGATTCTGCGGAAAAGCACCGGCAGGCATGTAAGGAGTTGACCCCGAATGTTGCATAGATGATGAGCCAAATCCAAAAGCTGAAACCATAGGGCTGAGACTGATATACCTAAGATTGAGGCTGGCTAGCGAAACCGCTAAATCCGTTTGGCGAACCGATTCCGTGAGTAAATGTGCTGATTCTGATACTAGGCGTTACCTTGGAAGTGAGGATCATGAAACTGACCCTGTTGATACTGAGGACCCAGAAACAACCCGCCTTGACTGTTCGGAAATTGGGACTCAGATTGTCTTAGAGGCACGGAAGCATTGGGAATTGGTGAGGAGGCCAAACCATAGAAGCTCGGCTGTGTTCCTCCGATTAAACCAAAACTCATCTGAGGGTTTGACTGCACACCATGACTCGGAACTTGATGATATGTTGGAGCAAAGGGAGGAAGGGGGATATTCTTGGTCTCGACATCAAACTCGTTGGCATTAGTAACCTCCTCATAAGTCCCATCAGCACGTCGGATCACGGCAATACCACGGGTTCTCATTGCTTCCACCAACGTTGAATGTGCTACCTCTTCTCTAGTTTTAGCGGCTTGAGCGAATAATTGAGCCTCACGTTCTCTAACTAGAGCGGCTTCCAAATTAGCCCTCATCTCTCCCATGGACAGATGATGCATGCCTTGTTGACCCATGGTAGATGAACCCTCAGATTGAGTAGTCATACCCTTCTCTGCACTAGACATCTCTGAAATTTAATCGGATGCAAGCTTTGCTGAAACTGCAACTGCCTCAGAGACATGAACCAAACGAGCACCGGGAGTCGGATCGCGCACCCAACTTGTCGTAACTAGAGAGGAGAGAGAGAGCGTGTATAAGGTGGAGGGTAGAGAACCTTGAGGAGGTATGGGAGAGGGAAGAATGGAAAATGAGACGGACTCGTGTGACATTTTATTAATGTTCAAGTAGAAATCGATGTCTTTTAAGTCCTAGGAATGGTTGGGAAAGGCGGAAACCTTTATTTACGCAATCTAGACCTTGGGGGGAACCTAGGGACACATCATCCACAAATACACCAAATGTATTGATTAAAAATTAATAATAGGCAATAATTCCTAAATAAAACCGAAGCATTTATGGGACGGATGAGCAATCCCAATTTCTGGAGAAATTTGGGCAGCATAACGGGTATTCATGAAGAAATTCAAGGAAAAATCTGGCATGACCTCTCGTCGGTGCACGTTGACAAAGCGACATGATGTCTCGTTAGAACATGCCGTGGGAACGACATGTCCTTTCATGAAACCATGTTGCAATGGCAACATGCCCACACGTGCTAGGTTTTGGAATAGGTACGAAGGCCTATTAAAATTTTTGAAACAATTCATTTTAGTGTATTTGAGAATGTTATGTCAAAACCAACCGTTTTGGGTAAGGTTAAAAGTGTGGCGCCACCTATAACGCGCTAGGGGGATAGGTTTGATTTCAGGCACTCAAGCGTAGGCGAACTACATCACCGTCCGCGATGCCGTTAATCGCACCCGAGGGTTCTAGATCTATGTGGAGTAGTGTGCGGATGACTATGTTCCTTTATTTATGAAAATGATTTTTTTTTATTTTTTATTTTTGGAAAAAAGGAGGATAAAAGGAAAATACACACACACTAACCCCACAGAGTACAATAAGCAAAATGATCATGAATATTGATCATGGGGGACTGCCCCATAATCACAATCTGCACCAAGAAATCAAACCCTGCAAATTGGCCACTTATGTTGCGTGACACAGGACAGCTCAGGCATGTTCTGTCTCGTGACAGAAGAAGCCATTTCCAGAATTATGAATAACAAGCCAGAACCAGCCCCAGCCTCCAAGCTCAATACAATAGCTCCAACTCTAAGCCTCATCACAACAAAGATGGGACATAAGGAAGGAAAGGAATAAAACAAAGCATATAAGATGCAAACAACACATATAATGTCACAAACAAAGCACACACAAAATGAATGTTGAACAAGCACGAAAGTTTGACCCACTTTTGAAAAACAAGTTTCAAGTCCCCAGCAGAGTCGCCACTGAATGAACGCTCGCCAAAAATTGAAATGTTTTTGAGAGTCGCCACGCCGTTTTAAAGGAAACATTGAAAACCTTTTTGAAAAGAGAATTTGGGTTCGAGGGTCAGGTTATGTGTTGGGAAGAACCGAGAGTTCACCCAACACGCCTCATCCGTAAACGAGTCTTTCTATGTTCAACATTCAAGACATTCAAAAGTGTGTGCGAATTGTGTGTGACAAGATATGTGACAAAATGCATGGAAGTGCTTTATTTTATTGCTCAAAGGGGAACATTACAACTTGTGAGCCATTGATCATGGGAGGCCACGTCCCATATTACAAAGAGGAGAACAAATTACAATTGGAAAGTTGATCTCGGCATATTGACAATATGTGTCGCGTGACACAGGATCTGCTTTACAGGATATGTCGCATGACACAAGTTGGCATATGCAGAAACCTTATAAATCAAGCACTGGACTAACTGAGATATACCCAATCACTTCAAATGAGTGTGGATATTGAAGGTCCACCCTCAATTTTTAGTGGCAAGGGAATTGGATATACGAATTACAACTGAAATGACAGTCTCTGCATAGGGCTAGTTATGTCGCACTATACAGGACGGATGAGACCAATTGTGTTGCGTGACATAACGTTGCCTTCTGCAGAGACTTTACAATTTAGAAACAGGTTCAACAGATACCAAATCATATCAAGTTATCATAACAAATCAACTCAGAATAACGTGAATCCACAATAGATTGACCAAGGGGGTGTGGATATGGGGAGATCCACATTCCCTTGGCAAACATGTTACAAATTCACTTAGATCAAGCCATGAATATTAATTAAAACAAGCAAATCAAGTTAAATAGAGAGATGGCAATTGCCACTTTATAATCAGAAGTGGATGGAGCTTGATTATCAAGTGGAGGAATGGAAATTGAACTGAATTGTGCAAATAGCAAGTAAATGAGAGAGATATGAAGGGAAGGGATTCGTTACCCTTGTAGATTCACCACCAATATATCAAGTTAGGTGTAATGGCCTTCTGATCAGCTACAGGATACAGATTTGACCACAGGAGGAGCTTCTGAGCTTGGATCTTCAGTGATGTATATGTGAGGGAGATGAGTGAATTGGGTGAGAGGGATTGAATTGGTGAGGATTGGTAGGTGTTGTGTGTGTTTTTGGTGAGATGGGAGGTATTCTGGCGTGAATTTGGCAGAGTGACCTTAGGAGGTGGAAAAAAGATCCTGAAATGAGAGGGGTAGGGTCCAATTTATACTGCAGATTAGAGGCAAGGTATGTCGCACGACCTCCTGTGTCAGTTTTCCATGGCTCGAGTTGTCGCGTGACACAGGATGCCAATAATCGTTTCTGGCACCAAATTACTGCTTCTGGAACATTCTGAGATAATTCCTTAAAGTTCCAAAGCAATTAGTTCCCTGTAGGTCCTTTTGTACATAAAAATTGACTTAAAAGCACCTCCTTCACAAAAACTTATAAAAAGTTTTCAAAAGTCTCGAAATGGACCGGGAATTTACCTAAACGCCCCTAGTACAATTTTATCATATTAAAATGCACCTAAAAAGGGTCGCGAATTGGATTGGCGTACTCACAGTATGCTGTCTTCTCTTTGCATAAGTTTGAGTTGAGTGAGCGTGGGCCTCAGTTTCCAGATATTATGAGATGGAGCCACTCCAACCGCACTGTGGACGAGGAAGAGGGGGAGGATTGGACCCTGACTATTAAGGAGGCGCGAGCCTTGTTGGACAAGTTCAGTTTTGAGCCGCAGGGCTTGTATCCGTGGACCCAGTTGGAGCATGAGGTTTATGGCGCACGGGCCGTCACTGATGTACAGAGGATCTTGGTATCGCTGGAGGAGGATAACATGTATTTAGATGAGAGCGTCTTCCCTCAGCATGGCCGGGGTTCACTCGTCAGGAGAGTGCCAGAGGATTCGCCCAGGGTGATGCACCCTGCTTATTCTGTCCCTGCCGGGGTATATGCCAACTACGTCAATGGATACGAGGCAGAGAATTGTGTGGTCCGAGGGGCTTCTTATGAGGAGTTCTTGCCTCATCTGATTGGTCCCCTTGTGGTGGGTGGCAGGCAGCCACGTGCACGTGCTTTCGCTTCTGCTTCCGATTCCGGTTCGTCACCCCCATGCTCCTCCTCCCAGAGTGCGGGTCCGGTGCCCTTTGTGCCGGATTATGGTCCTACGATTTTTTCTTATATGATGGGAGGCATGGAGATGATGGGCTCCATCCCGAGTACTGATCAGATACCTGACGGTTATCGTTGCCCTCCCAATGCCTCTTCGGTACATTTTTTTGTTTATACTTTTTTTTGTATCGTCCATATATGTGTATATGTCTGATTCCTTCTAATTATCTCCTTTTTGTTAACAGATCATCATGTCTGCGGCGGATTATGACCGTGGGGCGAGCAGGATGGCCGGATTGATGGCCCTGGTGTCGGACCTCTCTGAGAAGCTGTTCCATAAGGCAGCTTCGGCGGCATCGATGATTGCGTCTGCGGTGACCTGACAGTGATGATGGCGGCGCTAGCAGCTCGGGTGATATGGCAGCATAGGTCTCCTACTCCCCCATTTATTTGAGAATTTTTGGGAACTTATATATATTGTCGGGTTGGCCCAAACATCTTTTCTTTTCTTTTCCTGTACCTATTAGCACGTAGATTGAACAACAACAAGTATTTTCTTATTTCCTAACTTTAGTTCTAATTAGTTTTATTTTTCTCGACTTCCGTGGTGATATCCACGAGGAATGGAATGGCCAATTCTGGTCAAGCTTTGGGTATGGTTTTGGCATATATATTATTTATGAGGAATATGCTTGCAGGTTTTGAGACTTGTTTCGGCAAGTAGGGGCTAGATTGCTTATTTGCGCAGAAACTTTGCAGGATTTCCAGAAGCCTTGTCTTGCGCGGGACAAAGTGCCTCGCACGAGACACGTCTCCCAGGCCAGAGTTCTCTTCCTTTTCGAACAGGATTCTATCATATTTTCCCTTTATAAACGCATGTAGTTCGCCCAAATACTTCATCCAGGCCTCTAAAACTCTAGAGATATTCTGTTAGGATCAAATTCTTGCCTTCTTCAACCCTTTGATCCATGACTTCCAAGGAAATTGCCCTAACGTCCATGATGGTTGATGATTTTTCTTTGCCTTCCGACGCAATCCAAGCTTTCAAGCAGGCCTCAAGGAGATTTGTGAGATCGTTTCATAATTGGTCTCGCAATAGGTTTATTGAAGAATTTGGATTCAGAATCCTGTTTACTTTAAACCTCCAACCGGATTGGAATCATTGAAGGGAGCTGCTAGATTTTGGGATCCTTCTATTCATCTCTTTAATTTTTCCCTTAATGAGATGGTACCCACCGTAGAGGAATTCGCTATTATCTTGGATATGCCTTTGACTCGGTGAGATTGTGATTCCTAAGTATGATAGAAATCATTCAGAGGCATTGAATGAATTATTGGGAATTCCCCTTGATACTTGCTATGAGTTGGTTCACCGCAGATGGGTAGATTGTTCTTCTTTTCCCGAACGCTTCGGTGGGGATTCGGATGACGAGGCTTTCCATGTTTACAAATGGAACTTCTTGGCCCTTTCTCTTTTAGGAGATGTATTGTTCACATGTAGGGGTGGCTTGGTTGATTCCCAATTGGTGGAGGTTGTCTTGCAAGATAGGAAATGATCTAGGAACATCATTCCGTTAGTACTGGGCGAGACCCTTCATGGTCTCGATGAGCTGCATAGGACCGATGCCATGACTCAAAGGAGTCCTCTCTTGTTGATTATCTGGCTTAGGGAACATCTCAAATTGGTAGCCCCTCCGTTGGAAAATTCCCCCTTTATGTATCACATGATGAAGCTTTTGATCAAGGATCTTTCGGAGGATGAGTGGGCTCAGCTGATTGCAATGGCCACTACTACAAATATTATTTGGTGTCCACCGTTTAGGAGATTGAACAAGTACGTTTCCAATACCAGGGGTTTTGACATGGTTGTACTTTCGGGTTTGAGAGATTCCTCTTTCTACTTTACCAAGCGGGTGCTCCGTCAATTCGGTCAACAGCAGGACACTTTTATTTTTGAAAGAGCCTCTCGTGAAGCGTCCTACATTGGTCCAGAGTTTGCAAGGGCGCTAGTTCAAGCTTGGGGTGAAGGAACCAATCGAGATCGTTGGACGAACCTTCGAAGCTTTAATGTAAGTGTTTTCTTATCAGATAAGTACTTGGATTGGTTCTTCCATAGTGGTCACCAAAGTTCGGAGAAGATCGATGAGATACTTCAAGGCCCGTTGTTAGGAAAATCTTTTGTTGAAAGCAGTGTTTTGAGAAGGAGCGAGGCTCAATCGAATCCTGCTAATGTGAGGACTGATCAAATCCACGATTTCCTTGATGGGAATTGGTATGAGAGAAGAGGTAACGGTCTCCCCGAAAAGATTCAAGCTTTGGATAGGCCTCACGTCTTCAAGAGGCTTGCAAAATTTGTTTTCACTTGCCTTGATGGATGTTCTTCCTTGAAGGGCCCAAATCGCAAGAGGGATCGAGATGATGGTAGCGATCATGTCCGCCAGCCTACAAAGTCGATGAAAGGCTAGATCCTAGAGAGTACCAAGAGATTGCTTTTAATAGATCAATAGTTTAGTTATTATTATTTATTTTCAAGATTCTTAGCTTAGCAAATTTGTCGTTGTCATTAGGATTTTCCTTTGGTTATCAACAAATGCATTCAATTAATACAAGGACAAGATTTGATTTTATTATTTGATTAGACCAAACCCGAAGGGTGCCTACGTTCCTCTTTTACATTAATTAATTAAGAGGCTCAGGTCGACGTAGTTCATTTTTGAGAGAAATTGGACAAAAATTCGATTTCTGACAAAAGGGTAGTCTCGCGCGAGACAAGGCCTCTCCATTTTTTTTAATGCACACCCTGACTTCTGCCTAGACCGCCTTTTCAGGTTTTCAATCTAGCGGGCTTCTTTTCTTGCGCGAGCTCTAATTTTTGCCTAGGCCGTCCCTTTTGGGATTTTCAACCTAGCGAGCGATTTTTTCTTTTTAAGAGGCCAAGTCACGCGAAGTACTTCTTGAGCTTGTCCATGTTGATCGGCTTTGGTAGTTGATCTCCGTCTAAATCCACCAGCTGAAGGGCTCCCCCAGAGAATATCTTCTTTACGATGTAGGGTCCTATCTATCTTGGTTCCCACTTGCCGAGAGGGTTAAAAGGTCTAGGGCGGTGTTCACGGAGAAGTAGGTCGCCTACTCTTATATTCCTCATTTTGACCTTTTTATTGAAAGCTCTTGCCATTCTTCATTGGTAGGCTTGAGTATGCTTGGCTGCTCTCAGTCTCCTTTCCTCTAGCAGGGCTAGCTCTTCATATCTATTTTCCAACCAGTCGACTTCGTTCACTTGGTTTTCTAGGAGAATCCTAAGTGAAGGTATTTCCAGCTCTATAGGTAGAATGGCTTCCATCCCGTATGTGAGGGCGTATGTAGTTTTACCGGTGGCTGTTCGGATCGAAGTGTGGTACCCCCAAAATGCGAAGGGTAGTTTTTCGGGCCAATCATTTCCAGTTACTGCCATTTCCTGATGATGGTTTCGATCATTTTATTTGCGGCTTCAACTGCGCCATTCGTTTGAGGTCGTATGGGGAGGACTTGTGTCTTACGATTTTATATGCTGTCAAGAGACGGTCGGTTTGTTTCTCAAAGTGGGAGCCGTTATTAGATACCATCTCTTGCGGCACCCCATATTGGCAAATGATGTTGTGCTTGATGAATTCTGCTACCTTTCTGGCATTCAAGATTTTGTAAGAGGTGGCCTCGATCCATTTACTAAAATAGTCGATGGCTACTAGAACGAAACTATGCCCGTTGGTTCCTGCGAGTGTGACCTTTCCAATCACATTTATACCCCATGTAGATAATGTCCAAGGGGATGTCATAGGGTACAACAAGGAAGGCGGTACATGCTGAAGGTTAGCGTGTATCTGGTACTTATGGCATTTCTTGACCATGTTGGTGCAGTCTACTTCCATGATTAACCAAAAGTACCCTTGTCTGATTGTTGGGTATGCATGTTTTAACCCTCCTATTTTGTATTAGATTTGATTGATACCATAACCTCCTATCTATTTTAAGGACTTTAGGACCCTATGTAATGAAGCTTAGACTTCAATTTTTTAGCTAAGTCCATTTTATAGAATAGGTTAATCATAGGCTTGAAGACTGGCACAAGATTCATTGGAAGCAAGGTTGTAGTTCCAGCAGTATTCAAAACCGCACCATGAACCGCACATGCAAACCGCAAAGTGCAGTTCAAGTCTTGAATCTGCTCCTTGAACCAACCGCATGCAACCGCCCTTGAACCGCACCTGTGCAGTTCATATGCAACCGCATCTGTGCAACCGCTTGGTGTAGCTAACCGCACATTCCTAACCGCGTCTCACCAACCGCATCAAATGATTGGCTACTTGAAGTGAACAACTTTTTATCCTTGGAATCCACGTCAGCAATATCAAAAGTCAACCACCATATCTTGTCACGTGATTCAATGTCAGAAAGGATCTGCAAGGATCTTGAAAAGGTGACAGGTGTCCTAACCTCATTGCTTGCAAACTGAGCCCGATCGCCTTTATCTGCAGCAGCTGTACCAAAGGACAAAAGTGGTTGCTGTGGACCAATAGGATTGCATCAAGTACTGTCCTTCAACAGCTGTATCCAACGGCTAGTTTCTTGATGCTTGGGTATAAATACCCTCAATCTTCACCATTTGAAGATTGCTTGAAAAATTGAGAAGTGCTGTGTTCATAGAAGCTGAAGCTCTGCCCAGAAATTATTCAACCCTTTGAATCTTCATCTTCATACTTCAAGAAATATTCCTAGCCCAGAAATCAAGCCTTAACACAATCAAGAATCATTGTGCTCTACATCTCACAGATCTAAAGAGCCTTGATCTTATTCTCACACACTCACCTCACTTGTTCTAATCACATAGATTAAACACTTGAGATACACTGGTTATAGTTTTGGATTTGTTCTTCATAGAAAAGATTTTATTGTACTTTGTAATCTCACAATACTTAATATAAAATCTCTCTTAGAAATCCAAGACTAACCATCTTGGTAGTGGACGTAGATCGTTTATCGATTGAACCACTCCAAATAGCGTGTTCTTACTTTCTGCATTTATATTTCTTGTGCTTGCTAATTATTTATCTTTGTCTCTGTTTGATCTTGATTTAGTTATTCATTATTGTGAAATAGTGTTTGGAGTTAACAAAGTCAAAACCACACGTGTTTGTAAAACTGCACTTCCCAAAACCGCACCACCAAAACCGCATTTTACAAACCGTCTCTCAAAACCGCTTTACACTCTATTATTCCGCCGTGCATTTTTACACTATCACTTGCAGCCTATTATCAACTGCAAGAGGATTTTGTAAGCAAGAGGTTCAGCCCTTTAAAAGAGGGCGAAAAATTTAAAACAGCTATTCACCCCCCTCTAGCTGTATTTTCACCCTTGTTGCCACCTTTGGGACCAACAAGTGGTATCAGAGCAAACACTTTTTAAAACCACTGTTTTTCAAGCTTAACAGCTTGTGTGCCGATTCGATATGGCAACCTCAAAGACAATGACTACTGTTAACTATTCACACATTCCAATGTTGGACGAAGACCACTTTGACATCTGGAAGTGCCGAATGCTTATTCATTTGGAAACCATAGATGAGATGCTGGTGGAATGCGTGATCAATGGCCCTCTAATTCCAATGAAGGCTAACACTGATGCAACCACCAATGCTGAAACTCCAGAGGTCAAAAAGCCAAAAGATGAGTGGTCGGATGAAGAGAAGAGAATAGTTGCCTTGGACAGCAAGGCGAGGTTCATCATTTCTGGAACCCTCCCCGTATCAACTCTACAGAAAGTGATGTACCTCAAAACCGCAAAGCAGATGTGGGATGCCATTGAGAGCTACCTCGAAGGTGATGATGAATGCAAGGAAACCAAATTATATGCTGTTGAAAGATCATACAACAACTTCAACAGAAAATCCAACGAAACCTTGCGTCAAACCTACGACCGATATGTTGAGGTAGTTAATGCTTGTAGATCTCTTGGCAAAACTTTAACCGATAAGGAAATCAATATGACTTTCCTATCTGCTTTAGGTTCTAAATGGGTAAATAAGGCGACCTCTTTAGAAGACTCCAAAGTTTTGGGTACTTGGTCGTTAAGTAACTTGTACGCCAATCTTAGAGTCTATGAATTAAAATTAAATCATATTGAAGAGATTGAAGGAAAAACCAAATCGCTTTCTATGTCCGTAGTGGAACAAGAGGAGAAACCATCTACATCCAATCAAACCACTGATCCTTCCATATCAACCTCATCACTCATCGAGATGGATGATGATGATTTTGCCATGTTTGTGAAAAGATTCCAAAAATTTAGAAAATCCTCAAAACCTTTCACAAAATCATTTTCAAAAGGTAAACCTCCTGCAACATTTTCTAAGGCTGCAGATACAAAGAAGAAGAGTGACTTGGTATGCTACAACTGTAGGAAACCTGGCCACTTTGCATCTGAGTGTCCACAGCCTAAATATGAATATATGAAAAAGAAAACTTTTCCTTCGAAATTTTCTCATCGTAAGGGAATGGTTGCCGAGGAGGAAGAGAATTCCAAGGAATTAGCAACTTGGATTGAAACAGATTCTCCGAGGATGGAAGTGACGGTGAAACCGAAGAGGTTAACCTCTCGCTTAGTTGCAGACGCTTCGATGACTCGCATTCGAATCATTTGAGTTGCATGATATGGAGGAAAAGGAGGTTTTTGCAAAACTTCCAAATTATAAATTGGATGATGATATTAAACTTACTCCTAGCGTTAAGATAGGAAATTGTTCGTATTCACGTCCCATTTTCTCATCTAAAACTGCTCCACCTTCAAAAGCTATTCCAAAGAAAATTTTGAAAAAGGTGGTGGAAGAGGTTTCTCCCATGGAACATGAAAAGATGTTCAAGGAAGCTGAAATGGTGATCCATCAATTCTCAAATCTTAAGAAAGCCTTAAGCTTAGCTCATGATGAACTTAATCTGTACAAGACGGAGAAAACTGTGATGAGGTCTGAAATTTCAAATCTTAAGGACCAAATCAAACAGATGACTCCTCTTGCTGATCAAAACCGCATCCTTGAAACTAAGGTTGCTGCACTTCAACTCAGGAATGATGACTTGGTAACCCAAATCGACGATCGCCAAAAGATTATTGATTCGTGGCTCAAGTCTCAATCCACCAAGGATAAAATCTTGGACTTCCAAGTTCCTCCTGGAACTAAGGATGGTCTAGGGTTTGGATCTGAGGAAGAGGAGAAGTGTGCATCCTCTAGTGAAAAGGATGAGGAATTTCCAGAACTAACTAAAGAAATTCCCAAGGAGAAGCATGCTAAGGGTAAGGGTAAAGCAAGACAAGTAAATTATGTCTACCCTAAAGGAAAGCAATATGGGAAGAATTCTGTGTTAAAACCTAAGAATTCTGTGGAAGCACCTGAAGAGGAAATGGCTTATGGAATTGGAAGAATCCCTGCTCCAACCGCTTCTGGTGGAAAAGGCGGTTCTGCTAATTTCAGGTCTGACCGCGCTTCTTCTTCGACCGCTCCTCCTGCCTTCAAAAGCAGGAATAGCGTTCCCAGAAAATACGTAGTCAAACCAAAGCCTGTTCCCTTTGTATCAGCTGGAATGTTAGCTGGAACTGCACCTCCCAAACCGCTTCCTTGTCCAAAACCGCATGCAACTCCTAAGAAAAGTAAGGAGTTAGTAAAACCTCATGAAGCTTGTAGCTATTATAAATGTTCTGTGTGTGATGGTTTAGGTCACAAGGCTGCAGAATGCCTTTTGCGGTTCACATCCAATGCCAGGAAGAGCAAACCTCCTTCTGTCAAACAGGTGTGGGTCGTAAAGGGTTGCTAACTTCAGGACCCAAGGAATAAAGGGGGACCTCGTTCTTAATGTTTACATTTCAGGTCCTCTGCTTCATGGCTGGTCACTCCAAGGATAATGAATGGTATCTTGACAGTGGCTGCTCAAGACATATGACTG
The DNA here is from genome assembly GCA_022495995.1 of Adenophora triphylla var. japonica. Classification (NCBI taxonomy): domain Eukaryota; kingdom Viridiplantae; phylum Streptophyta; class Magnoliopsida; order Asterales; family Campanulaceae; genus Adenophora; species Adenophora triphylla. The sequence continues at coordinate 98,908 of JAFEMH010006948.1, forward strand.
GAGATAGATCATTACTTGAAGATGTCGTTGAAGCAAGTGGTCCATCTGTAACCTTTGGTGACAACAACAAAGGCAAGACCATTGGATATGGTGTTATAAGGAGAGGAAACCTAACTATTGAGAAGGTTTCTCTTGTCGATGGACTCAAGCACAACCTCCTTTCAATTTCTCAATTTTGCGACAAAGGAATGCTTTGCAACTTCACGTCATCAAACTGCTTTATCAAAGATAGCATTTCCGGCGTCACCCTACTCACAGGGATTCGTAAGAGTAATATTTACATTATTGATCTAAATTCTGCATGCAGTATTACTAATCTCTGTTTTGTAGCTAAGAATGTGAGCGAAAATAGTTGGCTATGGCACAAGAGGCTGAGCCACTTGAACTTCAAGTATCTTGCAAAGATTGGTAGGGAAAACCTCGTTCGCGGTTTACCTAAAGTGGCTGACCACCATCCAGAGAAATGCAGTGCATGCCAGCTTGGTAAGCCCCGTCGTCTTTCACCAGCAAGACCGCTCCTTCAACTTCAAGATGCTTACAACTACTTCACATTGATTTGTTTGGACCCGTAACCACTGCCAGCATTGGAGGAAATAGATATACCTTAGTGGTGGTGGATGATTACTCAAGATATACATGGGTTGAGATGATGATTTCCAAAGATGATTGTTATGAGATTCTCACCGCACTTTTTAGACGGCTCCAAACTCAAAAAGAAGATGACATCGTTAGTGTTCGATCAGATAATGGAACAGAATTCAAGAACAACGTGTTGCTCAGCATTGCCATGACCATGGGATTGATCACAATTTTTCCACAGCTGGTGTTCCACAACAAAATGGGGTTGTGGAAAGGAAGAATAGGACGTTGATTGAGGCCGGAAAGACAATGATATCCGAAGCGAAGCTACCTCGCATTTTTGGGCTGAAGCAATCAATACAGCATGCTTCACTCAGAACTGCTCCCTCATCAACAAAACCTATAACAAAACTCCCTATGAGCTTTGGCGAGGAAGAACCCCCAACATTGCATTCTTCAAGATCTTTGGCTGCAAATGCTTTGTCCTCTACAACGGAAGAGAAAATAGAGGTAAATTCGGAGCCAAGGCCGACGAAGGTATTTTTGTTGGGTATGCTAAACATTCAAAAGCTTTTCGTATTTTCAATAAAACTAGTTTAAAAATAGTTGAGTCTGTCCATGTTACTTTTGATGAGCATTCTCTCCTTGAGCAACATTTGGCTCCAAATGTTGCCGATGATTTTGCTGAGCATAATGAACCAGGTGAACCATCTCAAACCGCACCTGAACCTCAACCGCAAAATCCAGCACCCTCAACTGAAATTCCCTCAAACCGCAATTTTCAAACCACACCTGAAGTTCCTACTCCAGATGCAACTCCAAGGGAAGAAGAAGTTGAGAATTCCCCTATCCAGCTTATAGAACCTCTTCGTCAACTTACATTCCATGACTTCGCTGAAGGATCTAACGATGTTCCAATTGAAGATCTTCAGCAAACCTCAGTTCAACCAGACTTACCCCCGGAGGTTCGTGAAGTCGCTAGTCACCCCCTCACAAATGTGATTGGTGATCCGTTTTCCGGTGTTCAAACAAGGAGATCGAATTATGATGAGCATACTTCACTTTTGTCTCAAGTTGAACCCAAGAAGATTGATGAAGCACTCCAAGATTCCAGTTGGGTTGTTGCTATGCAAGAAGAACTCAACCAGTTTGAAAGATGCAAGGTCTGGACTTTGGTGCCTAGACCTCAGATCAAGGAGTGATAGGAACTAAGTGGGTATTTAGGAATAAGATGGATGAGAATGGAAGCATCACTAGGAATAAAGCAAGGTTGGTTGCACAAGGATATAGGCAAGAAGAAGGAATTGATTATGATGAAACCTTTGCTCCAGCTTGCAAGATTGGAAGCTATCGGAATCTTCTTAGCCTACGCCTCTTTAAGCGTTTCTCAAGTTATATCAAATGGACGTAAAGAGTGCATTCCTCAACGGCGAACTGCAAGAGACCGTGTATGTTGCCCAACCACCTGGATTTGAAGACTCCAAATTTCCCAATCATGTCTACAAACTCCAAAAAGCTTTGTATGGACTTAAGCAAGCTCCAAGGGCATGGTATGAGACTCTTTCTAAATTTTTACTAGAAAAAGGATTTAAACGTGGTAAAATTGATACAACTCTTTTTATTGCCAAATATAATGAGCATACTTTACTTGTTCAAATTTATGTCGATGATATTATTTTTGGTTCTACTAATGAGTTACTTTGTAAGCGTTTCGAAAAGCTAATGAAAAGCAAGTTTGAGATGAGCATGATGGGAGAATTAACATTCTTCCTCGGGCTTCAAATCAAGCAATGCGAAGAAGGTATCTTCATCAGCCAAGCCAAGTACACCAAGGAGCTAATAAAGAAGTTTGGATTAGAAAATGCTAAAGCATATGATACTCCTATGGCCACCGGCAATAAGCTAGATAAAGATCTCAAAGGTAAGAAAGTTGATCAAACTTTATATCGAGGTATGATCGGCTCATTGCTTTACTTAACTGCTAGTAGGCCAGATATTATGTTTAGTGTCTGTGTATGTGCTCGCTATCAAGCAGATCCTAGAGAAGCACATCTTATTGCAGTCAAGCGTATAATCCGCTATTTATCTGGAACCACTAACCTTGGACTTTGGTATTCCAAAGATTCGAACTTCGATCTTGTAGGTTATTCAGATGCAGATTATGCAGCTTGTACTATTGACAGGAAAAGCACTAGTGGTACTTGTCATTTCCTCGGAATAGACTAGTTGCTTGGGCCAGAAGAAGCAAGCTTCAGCTTCAGTGTCAACCACAGAGGCCGAGTATATTGCTGTGGTAGTTGTTGCTGCCAAATCCTTTCGATGAAGCAGCAGCTGGTAGACTATGGAATCCATGAAGGGAATTGCCCCATCATGTGTGACAACACTTCAACTATTTCAGTCTCCAACAACCCTGTCATGCATTCCAAGACCAAGCATATTGATATCAAGTATCATTTCCTCAAAGACCATGTGGAGAAGAGGAATATCCATTTAGAGTATGTAGGGACAGACAACCAGATTGCTGATATCCTCACAAAGGCTCTTGACTCCAAGAGGTTTTCATTCCTTAGAGGAGAAATGGGTATGCTTGAACTTAAATAAATTCCATTCTTTTTATTAACTAACTTGGTTGTTGAGTATAGTTTCAATTCCACTGTTGAACCGCGTGTACCAAACCGCAAGGATTTTCAACCGCACTGCAGCCAACCGCTTCACTTAAAACCGCATGCTGCAGTTCAACCGCTTGATCTCAACCGCAGTTCAACTTGGAGTATTTTCTATCTTCACTTTTACTTATAGTTATTTAAAAAAAAAAAAAAACTGTTCAAATTCCTTTTATTTATTTTTCAGTCCTTATTTTTTTTAAGGGTTTATTTGCAAATGTTTTCCCACGAAAATTTAAATTTTAAGAGCATTCAATGCAAAGGGAACATTAGCATTAAATGGCCTTCATGTCAGCCGTCATTGGTTGATGTGTGAAGCTGAAAGGGTGCTAATTTGCAATGATTCACTGAGTTGGTGAAGCTAATGTGTCCTTTCATCTGCCAAACCCTAATCCTTTCCTATAAATAGAAGACATACCTTACCTTTTCAAACTTTTCAACTGTCTTTTCTGTGTATCCGTACTATCTGTCAGAAATTCACCAAACTTATTCTTCATATCTTCATAAATTTTTAAGTTTTTCTTCTTCAATGGCTCCCAAACAACCCATCGAAGACATGGTATGAATTCTAAAAACCCTAATCTTCTTAATTTTCTGCAAATCATACTCTTGAACTGCCATTGTTGAATGTTCTTAAGTTTCGAAGAACATGAAATAAGTTTTGCCTATAAATGCTTTATTTCTTGATCATTTTGCATAAAATTTGTTGGGTTTTGTTCGGAATCTTGCCTAGATTAAGATTATATACTTTATTTCATGATCTATACTTGATTTGGGTACTGATTTTGAATTTTAAACTTCTTAAGTTTCGAAACCCATTTCTGTATTTTTGCATTTTCTGAGTGATTATGAGTAAAGTAGAAAATTTTATTGTTATATTGTTAATCTACTGCTCAATGTGATCATTTTGACATGTTATTTGTTCATTTTGGTTAACATTTTTCAAATCTTTGTTCTTGGTGTTCTTCGTGTTCTTCATGCATTCATGTGACTGTTCATCTCCATTTTCAGAAAAGTTCTTATGTTTTGGTTTGACCTAATTTTTCAAACTTGTTTTTCCATACTTAGAAAATTTCTGAAAATTTTACCTTGTTGCATGCTTGAACCGCATGCCTTATAACCGCATGACTTATGTTTTGAAACCGCACTTACTGTTGCTGATTTCATGTTTCAAAACCGCATATTATTTAGTCTCAAAACCGCATGCTGATAACCGCATATACATTTTCAAAACCGCATGCTAGGAATTTACTTAAGTTTTACTAAGTATATAGGCTGGACACCATAAAATTCCTCTCTAAGCACCGCTTGCAGTGTGGGATAATTTTGGATTACAATGCCACGTACTAAGTATATACTTTTGTATTTTTCTTATTTATTTCCTACCTGTGTTCACAGTTTCTTGTGGTTGGAAATTTACATTTCCAAAACCGCACTATTGCCAACCGCATGTGTGCACCAACCGCATGGGAACTGTGATTTTTCTTAAAAATTCTAACTTGTATGTTTTTCTTGTAGAATATCAAGTATTTCCTACCAGGTTGGGAAATAAATGAACCTGAGATGCGGTCTGATGCTCTGGGAAGGGAGATGATGAGAAAGATGCAAGTTTCTGGAATCCTTCCCCTATTCAACAAGAAGCAGAAATATACCATTCCTGTCTTCATTGACCAGTTTTATGAAACCGCTGAGAAGGGAGAAACTGAGCTTGCTGATGGATCCACAATTCCAAGTTTGGTGGGAATTGTTGAAGGACTCAGAGTCTCCATAGACTATTTGGACATCAGAAACACCTTCGGTTTTCATGTATCTGGTGCCCCTGTTGAAGTTTCTCAAGAGGTTCAAGATGCTACCTGCTCAACTCTAACAGGAAGGCTGCCCTCTCTTTCTAGACTTTACAAAACTACGCCAAGGAAAGATTTTGGTGAAATCATGAGCCATCTGTGCTATCTCGTAGGGAAGTCTGTGTGTGGCAAAACAGGAAACCACAACAACTTCACCTCTTCTCAATGGCAATACTGCTGTGCCGTCTACAACGAGATGAAGCTCCATTGGCCCAAAATTCTGATGAGAGAACTAGCCAAGAAAGATTGATTCGTATCAACAAAAGGTCAAGAATCGAAGATCGATGGAGACCTTTTGGAAGAATGCTAACCGCAATATTTGCAAACTTTCAGCATTTGGAGGAGCTTAGGATTGCCAACCCTGAATACTGTGTTGATTGGGGTGATGAAGAATCCTTTGGCCTAAAAGCTATGCACTCCTTCAGAAGATCCTTTGGCAATATTGATTATAAAGCCATTTATGATGCTGATACTTCTCAAAATAAGGAGATGTTTGTAGATATGAATCCAGCCACTGCTTCAACCGCTCTTGGAAAGGCTATGAAGAAAGCTTCAAGGAAAAGAAAAAGTCCTTCCAAACCGCTCCCTAAACCAACCTCAACCGCACCCTCTAAACCGCATGGATCAACTGATGCAGGCCCAAGCCAGAAAAAGCAAAGGAAAGAGAAGAAGAAAGAAAAGATGACCCTCATTGATGAGGATGAAGAAGAGGAAGAAGATAACTCTATTCCTCCACTGGTGGCCAGGGCTAAGAAGGCTAAGCATACTCATTGATCTCGGCCCAAATGACTGATGAGGAGCTAACAATCTTTTACAAAACTGAGTTTGAGAGATTGGAAAGAGAAAGGGCTGAGAGGGAAGCTAACAAAGGAAAGTCCAAGGATCCAATTCCCCAACCGCCTCCTCCAAAACCGCTCCAAACCCAAACACTTATTCCAACACCACCTCACTCTCCAAACCGCTCCCATCATTCCTCACTGCACTGTAACCCTATCACCTAAACCGCTCTCTCCTCCTCAACCGCAAAGAGCCGCAACCGTCGTGGGGAGAAACCGAAAAGGGTTAAGTGCATTGCTCAAAAAAGACCCCAACCAAAGGCCCCAAGCGGTTTCTTCAACGAGTTAGAAATCAACCTTCCCCTTCTCCATCTTCTTCTAAATCTTCTTCCCATTCCACTTCCCATACACCATTCAAATCCCCTTCTAAATCTCATTCTTCCTCCTATCAATCCGAATCACCAACTCCCTCACCTCAACATTCCAACCAATCAAATTCCCTCAACCTTCAAACCGCGTTCAATCAAATCCTTATTCTCATCATACCCCAGCCATCTCAATTTCAAACCTTAACCGCGAGAAAACACCATCCCCAAACCGCGTCAATATTTCTCCTCCTCCCCGCAAATTCCCCACCTCAAAATCCCCTACTCCCGACCGCCTTCCTACTCCGCCTCCTCAAACCTCACCATCCAAACAAAGAACCCCTCCCGCTTCTGTCCATACCGCCCATACAAGTTCCTCCTCTGATTCTAACCCCTTAACTTCTGGGATTCCAACCACCAACATTCCACCCTCAACCGCACCTATCTCAACCGCACCTACAACTTTACCCCAAACATTACCTATTCCTCCGTCAACCGCTTCTGAATTCACTATCCCTGCCAGCCGTATATTTCAAACCCTCCTAAACCCTTTACCTCAAACCGCCCCTCCAACTCAATCTCAACCTCCTCCATCAATTACCCAAATTCCAATCCTTCAAACCGCTCCTTCTGACTACCTTCAAATCCTTTCCACCCTTCAACTGATTCAATCTCAGTTGATTGTAAACCAAGGCCTTATGCTCAAACTCACTGAGTCAAACATTGCCTTAACCCAATCCAATGCCAACCTTGAAGCCTCCAACCAAACCCTTCTTACCAAAGTGGACTCTCAAACCACTGAAATGGCTATCCTAAAAGCTCAATTGCTTGATGCCATTAAGGGGGAGAGAGTTTCTACTATACCAACCACATCTTCCATCCAAACCGCAGAAGCTGTCAAAACCGCAGCTACTGAATGCTTCCAGGCCTTTAAAGAAGATCTAGCCACTGGAGTTCTCAAAGCCATGGGTGATGCTGTTTCGAAATCTCAACTTCATGAAATGCTCACCAATCTTTCCAGTGAGTTTGTCACCTCCACCAACTCTGCACTGATTGCTTTCATGAAGACCCTCCAAGAAACCCAACCGCAAAGAAGCCTCAACCTCGCCCGGCTTCCTTCCCAAACCGCTCTAGATGACTTGCAATGAAAATTTTTACCGAACTGGACTCCTTAAAGATAGAATAAATGTTGATCTCAACATAGCGGGAGACAAGATCAAAGAAAGCAAGTAAGGAATTTTGATGATGATATTCCTTCGTATTTGAGAACCTCAAAGCAGTTTCAACCTCAAGCTAGACAACTCCATCAAGGAATTGAAGTCCAACCTCAATGTGACCGTTGATCCGGGAACCGCTTAGAGATGCTCTCTCTACTCAAACAGTAGCCATTCAGATGAGATCTTTCACATTCTACAATTCCTCAAGGCCTCGCATTGAAGGATTCACTACTCGATCAAGGAAAGTGTTGATGGAAACACTAGATCTGTTGATGCCGCTTGGAACCACTGCCGTCGATTCTCAGAATCGCACTACGAACCGTCGAGACTACTGCCAGACAGTGCCGAAGACCTCGTGAGCCCTCGAAGAAATATCGAGGTGAAAGCTCACCTTTCGTACCTTCGTAACCGCAATGCCGCCTCAAAGAAGAAGTCAATCAATCCTAGAGAGCAAGCACGCTATCAACATCAACCGCATACCATCATCAACCGCATCATCAACCGCGTCGCAAGATAGGATTTCTCAGAATTCCTTTGAATCCTTTTTGCCGAACTCCTTTTTGTTTTCACGTCGTGGACCACACTCCTTGTAATTTTTGTCTACAACTTTCTTTTGTTTTTGAAACCTTTCGTATTTTCGTTGCTTACTACCATTGTAAGTGTAACCGCATTTGTAGTAATGAAAAATGCATCATTGGTCTCCCAAAACCTTTGTTCATATCAAACCGCTTGCTTGTGTAACAAATTTGAAACCTCTTACGGTTTATAAACTCATTCAAATATTTTCTAATCTTAAAATCACTATTTTGAATTGATGTTTAAAACATTCCGCTTTGAACCGCATCTTTTGAACTTTTAAACTCACAATTTCTTAAGTGTGCACCGAATGCATTTCTATACCTTTCATATTGTAAGTATTTAATCTTTCGTGATAGTATAGAAATCTATAGCTTAAGCTGCTGCTGCTACATTGACTGGGATATGTTTAATTCACCATGTTAATTCTTATGGGACATGTTTTTACTTCAAGTACAATGTTTGCTTTAGTTATAGTAGGTAATGGCATCAATCAAATAGGGGAGATTGTTGGGTATGTATGTTTTAACCTCCGTATTTTGTATTAGATTTTGATTGATACC